>VDFB02018668.1:0-21526 GCA_007258455.2 Sequoia sempervirens | reverse complement strand
TATGTTTTTCGGCGAAACAACAGCAATTTGTGTGTGTCCCTCTTTTGAAAGACCTTAATCTCAGCCATTTTCAAAATAAATTAGTAGTTTAGAAGTAGACTCGAACGCTGCCGGTCCTTGTTTTTGTTCCATCAAAAAATTTTGAGTGTAGCTATCCTCAATTTCACGTCCAAGGTCAGTATTTCCTGATTTCAGAAAAAAAGTGGCCACTTAAGCCCCTTTTTTGGGAACCATCTTGGTGCACTTACCCACTAATCAAGACATAAAGTAAGATGATGACAATGAAAGAAAATGGATTTCTTCTCCCGATGGAATAAGTTGTAGTTTTAGGTGAAAATATTAGTAATAAGATTTAAATTTAAATTATATAGGGTCCCTAAGAAATAATAAGATGATGAGAAAAACCAGTTGTAGTTCCTCCATGCTCTTACTAATGAAAAATGAATTGAAGGACTTTGGATGATTATGAGTGTTGCTACAACAATATTGTAGAGAAATATATAACTAAAAAGGATATGCATATATTTTCATCAAATTGGTTGAGAATTATTCAAGTTCTTCACATAGCTCTTCATCAAAGTGTAATATTTTCTCTCCCTTATCAACAACAAAAAAATCCTTATCAATCTCTCAGACACAAAATTTGGTGTTTATGTTTTTATCCAAAATGTCAATATGGCCTTTCAAGTTGGAAAATTTTAGGTAGTTAGATTATGCAATTTACTAAGATTGACTACAGGATCATTTATCTCATTTTACATAGGCTCACCAAGATTGTCGATAAAAAGGATAACAAGGGAGCTAGTATCCTTAAGAAGATGAATAGGAGAGCTAAGAAGGAAGCTTCTAGAGGAAACATTTTCAATAATTTTCTTACCCTTGTCAACAAGATAGTTTTTATTTTGAAAATATGTAAGGGTGGGACCAGAGGGGAAGGCTTTATTTTCTTCAAATTATGGAACCTTAGGATGATCTAGGTGTTGGAAAAACAAGGACAGACAACTGAGAGGGGGGGTGAATCAATTGTCACAGAATATTTAAACTTTTCAAACTTTACTTAACTTAATCTCAGATCTGATGAATGAACAATCAACACATCAGAAGCACAAAGAACACCAAGATTTTTACGTGGAAACCCTATTAGGGGAAAAACCACGGTGCATGTTAGCCCACCATATTATACCCTATTAAAAGTATAATGAAAAATAATGGAAATGCACATGCATTCAGGCACACTACCTAGAGCTCACTGCTCAAATACAAGAGGGCTCATTGCCCAAGGAATACACAACAATTCAGATTAGATCTATAGGGTATGAATTGAGAAAATAGCTTCTGCAAAAGCTTGATTATAGTTCCAGTTAAGCATAGAAACACTCTTTCACACTTCGCTCAAACTTCTTCACACTCTACTCTGCAATCGAATGATATTCGCACATACACACATAGGAGCACACCGAGCACACTTTAATTTGAACAAACAACCACTATTATGGGTAAAAGCACAAAGTTGTGTCACACTTTCAACCAATTTATCAACACAATTGAATTTGAGTATTTCTAACTAAAAATCAATTTTGGTCAAACATATGATCTAGTAAGATTTATTCTAGCTAAGTTAGATACTTCCACAACTTTTTCAACTAAAATTGTTGGCTAAAATATATGGAGCACCACTTTGAGTCCAATTTACCAAAAAAATAAAATTATTTGAAAAACTTGAAATTTCAATAACTACTACTAGTGTAAATAACATTTTTTTTTAAATATAAAAATACCCTTTTATAGGTCCATAAGTTTAGTTTTCAAAAATATATTTATTTTAATAGTTTAATTATTATTTATTTTTTATTATTTATTATTACTAAAAGTAGGTTATTAACACAAAATATTAGGTTCATTACCATGCCAAGGTAAAATACTAAAACTTATTAAAAAAAATTGAAAAAAATATGATGCACTAGATAAAAGAATCTATTTCAAAATGGTATAATTTTTTTTCCATTTTAGATAAATATTTCATATGAAAGTTGACATCCCATGGAAACAACTATTTTTTGATTCATGCACATTTTAATATTTATTTAAAAATATATATTTATCAAAATTGGAAAAAAATATATCCATGCACTAAAGTTTCAAGTTATAAATACACACAAAAATTTTGAAAGGAAAAAGAAAAATTACTATAAAAAGTTTGACATCCCATGCAACTTCATTTTTCAGCATTTTATCAACAACTTAATTATAGTGTTAATTTATTAAAAACTAGTTTAAAATAATTTTTTAATTTTTTTTTTAAAATACAAACATAAAATATACAAAAAAATACATATTTTACTAGTTTACGTCATTTCAAAATTCAAAACATATATGCCACTTTTTACTGATTCAAGTTTAAGCGTTGGATCAGTGTTGGCCATTTCCTTTATAAAGTGTGACACAACTTTGTGCCTTTACCCTTATATATTTGCACTACGAATTTCATCAACAACTTCGTCGGCAAAAATATAAAACATATTTACAATGTTGGCCCAAATTTACAAATAAATTTTTAATGCAAATCAAACATAGTCGGCTAATATTACGATGCAACCCAAAACAATATCCTCGAGTGTGCCAAACATTCAAATTTAAACCTCCAAGGATCCGCAACACGTTACAACCATCATGTCGGCTAAGAACATGAAAATTCAAATACACACGAGAAAAATCTTTGACCACAAGCACACCGATCAACGTAGACATACAACAAGGATAGAGGATGATCTAGAAGCATCCACAGGCAACAAGAACTAACAAAGAAGCATCCACAGCAACAAAAATTTCCAAAATCTCATAAACTTAATCAGGAGCACTAACAGAAACCACATAAATATTGTCAGAACACAACTATCCATAACATGATCAAATCTTCACACGGACCTCTAAAACTTATGGTGGATAGACTAGATACTCTTAGCAATAAACCCTTTAGTCCACAACAACTAATCTTCAATGTATAGAAAAAAACACCTTCTTGACCTACATTGTGCCACTAGCAACCTGCAACTCTTCCTTCAACAATTTTCTCAATATCCTCGACATATATAGCCTTCAATACAATAATGCTAATAGTGTTGATATCAATGACAACCACATATCCACAACACAACTAGAGCATCCAACAATCTCCCCCTTTGGCATTGATGGCAACACATGATGTGAAAAATACCATCAACACAAATACACTTGCTCTCCCTTAGGTTCTGACTCTGTTCCTTAATTTCTCTTCTCCCCCTAAAAATATTTTTCACATTGCTCTTCTCCCCCTTTGAAATCAAAGGAAAAGATAAGCAGTATCTTCCCACATACAAGCTTTGAACCACATATCTGCAAATCTGACTACTCCCCCTGAGTAGCAATCATGAAAACATCAATTCATATCATAATATAGCTTTGAAGCATACAAATTGATTCAAGAAAATGAATCTCTATTTCATATCAGGAGAGGTAATCACCCCTAGCATCCCTCTGAGATACTCAAAAGTATCCTTTGGTAACGGCTTGGTGAAAATGTCTGCAATTTGTTCTTTGGTAGGCACATACTCCAGTCTAACTTCTTTCTCACTCACTTTCTCCCTCAAGAAGTGAAACTTGATTGATATATGCTTGGTCTTAGAGTGTAGCATGGTCAGATTCTTTGATATGTTAATTGCACTTGAGTTTTCATAGTATATGGCAATAGGCTCACCATATACTACTCAAATATCTTTCAACATATGTTTCATCCACATCACTTGAGTACAATTATTTGCAGCAACAATATACTCTACCTCAACAGTAGATAGAGAAATGGAATTCTTCTTTTTACTCAACCAAGACACCAGCTTCTTCCCTAGGAAGAAAGAACCACCACTAGTACTCTTATTGTCATCTACATCTCTTCCCCAATCCTCATCAGTATATGCACTTAAGGTAATATCATCATCCTTAGGGAACCAAAGCCAAAAATCAATTGTTCCTTTCAGATATCTGAAGATTCTCTTTACAATAGTCACATGAGACTCTTTTGGATCAACCTAAAATCTAGCAACCATACATACAACATTCATAATGTCTAATCTGGGTTAAAAAGAGCAATCTTTCAATCATTGACCTGTATCTTGTTTTATTTTCCTTAGGAGAATCATCATTCTTTGTTAACTTGCATCTAGTTACCATGGGAGTACCAACAGGCTTTGATTCATCCATGCCAAACTTCTTTAGCAGCTCTCACATATTTGGACTGAGATATGAAAATTCCATTGTCTAACTGAGTAACTTGCAATCCCAAAAAGAACTTCATCTCTCCAATCATACTCATTTCAAATTCACTCTTCATTTCATCAACAAACTTCATACATAGATTATCATCTCCTCCAAAAATAATGTCATCAACAAAGACCTCAACAATCAGCTCTTCAATGTCATGATCCAATTTGAAATACAAGTTGTTGTCTATAGTACCTTTATTGAATCCAAGCTTCAATAAGTATTTATCCAATTTAGCATACTAGGCTTTGGGGGCTTGCTTGAATCCATATAGAGCTTTCTTTAATTGGAAAACCATGTCTTCCTTATTAGTCAGTTGAAATCCATTTGGTTGTTCAATATATACTTCTTCTTCTAGCTCACCATTCAGAAAAGCTGACTTCACATCCATTTGATAGACTTTATAGTTCTTATATGTAGCATAAGCAAGAAATAATCTAACAGCTTCAATTCTAGCAACATGGGCAAAGGTTTCTTCAAAATCAATACCTTCCATTTGTGAATACCCTTTACATACCAATCTTGATTTATTCTAGACCACTTCACCTTGTTCATTCAGCTTATTCTAAAAGACCCATTTAGTAACAATCACATTTTTTTCTTTAAGTCTGGGAACAAGTATCCATGTATCATTCTTTTCAATCTACATCAGTTCTTCCTTCATAGCTTCCATCCAGTGTTCATCATTTCAAGCTTCATTGACATCTTTAGGCTCAATCTTGGAAATCAAGCTTGATACTCTTCTACAATCCTTCTTCTAGTTTGCACACCTTTATTCTTCTCTCCTATAATCTAATTTTCAGAATGATTTAACCTTACATACCTTGGGACTTTAGGATTTTCTCACACTTCTTGTTTTTCTGGTCTTTCTTCTGCACTTGCACTTTTCTCTCCTTCTTGACTTTCTTGATTTACTGGAACAATTTGAAGTTGATTCTATGTCTGAGCATTCTTCCCTTTGTTTGTACTATCTTCCTGGTCATCTGAATCATATCCATAGTACTTGGATGATCTAGCAGAATCCTCATCAACTCTAACATTTGCACTCTCAACCATTTTTCTTAATCTTCTGTTATAGCACCAATAGGCCTTTCTTTTAGTAGAGTAACCTAGAAAGATTCCTTCATTGCTTCTTGCATGAAACTTGCCTATGTCATCATATCTCTTGATGTAGCACTTGCTACCAAAGATCTTGAAATACTTAACAATAGGCTTATAACCAAACCATAGTTCAAAAGGAGTCTTACTAGAATTACCATTTACATTTACCTAGTTTAAAGTGTATACATCAATTCTTATATCTTCACTCCAATAGATCTGAGGCACATTTCCTTCAATCATCATTGTTCTAGCAGCATCCAGAATTGTTTTGTTCTTCCTCTTTGCAACTCCATTCTGTTGAGGGGTTCAAGGAGCAGATAACTATCTTCTAATTCCATGCTCTTCACAGAAAGAATTGAGCTCCCTAGAGGTGAAATCACCACCTCTGTCTGACCTTAAGCATTTGATTTTCAGACCTTTCTCATTATCTGACATAGCTTTGAAACTTTTGAACTTCTCTAATGCTTCACATTTTTCTCTTAAGAAAGCAACCCATATCATTCTAGAGTAATCATCAATAAGTAGCATAAAGTGCCTTACCCCATGAAGACTTTTGAATCTGGAGGGACCACATAGATCAGTATGTACCAACTCCAATAATCCATTAGAATGATGTTGCTTACTCCAAAAAGGAACTCTAGTCTGTTTTCCCATCTAACATTCCTTGTAAATTGTGTTAGCATGCTTCACTAGCTTAGGTATATCTCTTACTGCTTGAGTGGAACTTACTTTTACAATGTTATCAAAATTCACATGACACAACCTCCTATGCCATAACTAGATTTCATTTACTTGAGCAATTAAACAACTTTCACTAGCAACATTCAAGTGAAAAATATTACCTTTTTCTTTTTACCTGAAGCAATAACATTTCCAGAACTTCCAAGTATCCTACATCTTCCACTTTTGAACTAAAGATCATAGCCCTTGTCAACCATCTGTCCAACACTCAACAGATTGTACTTCAAGCCTTCAACATAAAGGACATCATCAGTGTTATAATGCTTACCACCAAGACAAATAGATCCTTTGCCATGAATCACACCAACATTGTTATCTCTGAATTTTACAACCCCATTGTCATAATTCTCTAGACTTACAAATTTTCTTTTGTCACAAGTCATGTGATGTGACCATTCGCTGTCAATAATCCACTCATCCTTTTCTTCAATTCACGCTACAAGAGCTTTCTCAACTTTAGCATATTTAGTAGCCACTAGACTATTTTCCTTGATAGCAAGGAACACCCATTCATCTTCATTTCCATTATCTTTATCAAACTCTTCATTAGTCACTCCTTCAACATAGTAACATTTCTTTTAAAATCTAGATTTGTTATGCTTAGTCTTAGGAACTCTTTCAGGACATCTTGATGCAAAATGACCTATTTTATTGCAAGAGAAACATTTAATAGGAAACATTCCTTTATACTTACATTGTCCTCTACCTTCTTTCTTCACAATTAGTGCTTCCAACTCTTCTACTTCTCTTTCTTCATCTTCAAGTTGTTTCATTTCTTCCTCATACTTGTATGAATTTTTGGAACACTCACCTGAATCATATCTTTGCTTGTTTATGCCGGATACAGTAGACTTAAATGTAGATTCAGTCTTGGGAAAAGATGAATTCACCAAATTCACTCAACTCAAAGGCAACAAATTTACCAATCAATGTATCTCTTGTCACATTGGTCACTGATAATTTCTTCAATAGCATGAGTCTTTGCTTTGTAAGAGGGAGGCAATGATATGAGCACTTTAGCTACAATTTCTTCCTCTTCCAGGGTACCACTAGCACATCTAATACCCATCACTTGGCCATTTACGCTTTGCATAAAAGAAGAAATATTTTCATCTTCACCCATCTTCAAATTTTCATACTTTCCTTTCAAACTCTGTAGCTTAGCCATCTTCACATGTGTATCTCCTTCATACAAAGTTTCCAGCTTCATCCAAATATCATGAGTTTTCTTTAGACCCATCACATTTGTCATTTTCGAATCTGTCAGAGCACTCAGCAAAGCTTCAATAGCCCTGATGTTATTCTCAGACTCTTTAATTTCATCAGGAGTGGAAGGACCATTCTAAGGAATAACATATATATTCTTTGTGATCTTCTAAAAGGGTTCACCAATACATCTCAAATGACACAACATCCTGGATTTCCACAATGAGTAGTTTGTTCCATCAAATCTAGGACTTTCCTTCTTGTATGTTGCCATCTTGGATCACCTCAATCTTTTATTCTTTAGAGGAACCTACTTTGATACCAATTTTTGGAAAAACAAGGACAAACAACTGAGAGGGGGGGTGAATTAGTTGTCACAGAATATTTAAACTTTTCAAATTTAACTTAATCTTAGATCTAATGAATGAACAATAAACCATGAAAAATCAACACATTAGAAGCACAGAGAACACCAAGATTTTTACATGGAAACCTTGTTAGGGGAAAAACCACAGTGGATATTAGCCCACAATATTATACCTTGTTAAAATTATAATGAAAAATAATGGGAATGCACATGCATTCAAGCACACTGCCTAGAGCTCACTGCTCAAATATAGGAGGGCTCACTACCGAAGGAATACACAACAATTTGGATTGATCTGCAGGGTATGAATTGAGAAAATAGCTTCTGCAAAAGCCTGAATACAATTCTAGTTAAGCACAGAAACACTCCTTCACACTTCACTCAAACTTCTTCATACTTTGCTCTACAATCGAATGATATTCTCACATACACACATAGGAGCACACTTCAATTTGAACAAACAACCACTCTTATATATCCTCACCACGAATTTCAATAACAACTTTGTTGGCCAAAATATAAAACATATTTACAATGTTGGCCCAAATTTACAAATAAATTTTTAATGTGAATCAAACACCATCGGCTAATATTATGATGTAGCCCAAAACAATATCCTCAAGTGTGCCAAACATTAAAATTTAAATCTCCAAGGATTTGCAACACGTTACAACCATCATGTCGGCCAAGAACATGAAAACCCGAACACACACGAGAAAAATATTTGACCACGAGCACACCAATCAACGTGGATGTATGACAAGTATAGAGAATGATCTAGAAGCATCCACAAGCAACAAGAAATAACGGAGAAGCATCTGTAGCAACAGAAATTGCCAAAATCACATAAACTTCAATCAGGAGCACTGACAGAAACCACATAAATACTATCAGAACACAACTGTCCATAACACAATCAAATCTTCACGTGGACCTCTGAAACATTTTTTGGATAGACTAGATACTCTCAACAACAAACCCTTTATTCCACAACAACTGATCTTCAACGTATAGAACAAAACACCTTCCTTACCTACACTGTTCCACTGGCAACCTGCAACTCTTCATTCAACAATTTTCTCAATATCCTTGACATATACAGCTTTCAAT
Organism: Sequoia sempervirens; assembly: GCA_007258455.2. Lineage (NCBI taxonomy): Eukaryota > Viridiplantae > Streptophyta > Pinopsida > Cupressales > Cupressaceae > Sequoia > Sequoia sempervirens. The sequence goes on along the minus strand of VDFB02018668.1, from coordinate 12,708 downwards.
ACAATAATGTTAATAGTGTTGACATCAATGACAACCACATATCAACAACACAACCACAACATCCAACACTAGGATAGTTCCCACTAATCTTAATATCTAGGAGCATGGGACTTACGATTACCAATGACCACTATTTTAGGACCTTGGGGAGGAGAAGATGCATCAAGACCACCCAAAGGCTTAGTAAGGGTTAAGGAATTAGAGATGAGATAATCATTTTTTTACTTCCAGGGCATGATCTTGGTTGGGTTTAGAACCCTAGGAAATAAAGTTGGATGGGATTTTCGGTGATTTTAAACCTATAGATACAATAAATTACTTGACATTATGTAGGGAAATTTAGATTTCCCCAAAAGAACATTTTGGATAGATTGTTCTAGGGAGCATAACAAGAAAAAATACATCTCATTTTTTCTTATGATGAAGATTATTGAGAATAGGAAAGAGTTAATAGTATACTTGTTTGCATCTTCCCTTGAGAGTGAAATACTTGATGAGGATATTAGCCACTTTACCTAATGCTTAGGAAGGTCATCTTTCTTGAATCTATTCTAAACTTGGAAAAAATTTCCCCCTTCTTAATAAATACCTCCATGTGCTAGTGATTTGTAGATATTATTTTCTACAACTTGAGTCCTATTTCCAATCCCATAACAAGATAAATAAGTTCTTTTGAAATATTGAATGAAATTTTGCTAACATTAATAGTTCTAGAGTTTTTCATGATCTAGAAAAATCATTTAAAGAATGAGATCGTAGCCATTGATGGCTTCAATTAAAGGAGTGAGACCTCCCCTCCTAAGACTATTCTAGATAGTGGCATTGTTTCTTATCATTTCATAGGAAGAGGGTTGAATTTTGAGCTTATCTCATCCTATAACATTGGATCATATTAAAATCATGTAAAACTTAGTTTTAGGCCACAAATTAGAGTTGAGTTTGATCATTATTATAGTTACTCTTAATATGGTAGTAGTAAAAATTTTTAAAAATCCCATTAGAAGTTAGATGGAGTAAATTGCTAACATGCAGTTATAAATAACTACATTTAACTAAGCCTACCATGGCATAAAGATGGCTAGGGAGAAGGGGATCTCAAAGTTATGGGTTGAAGGGAACTCCCTAAACATAATTAACTGCCTTAGGAATTGTTCTCCTGCTTCATGGACCATTGAAAACTTTATTTTGGACACCCATGTTATTTTTCAAGGTTTTAATGAAGTTTATATATCCCATGCCTTTCATGAGGTGAATGGGGTGGTTGACTGGATGGAAAATCATGGGGTAACATCAGCTAGACATTGGGAGGCTAATGATATCCTACCCATTGATTTAATTAATTTTCTCAATAATGAAAAATCTTAGCTCATTGGAGGAAGTCATCTCCTTGTCTAAAGGCTTGCATGGTTATCATGGCCATCTCTGGTTGATTAGACACCTCATGCTTGTGAAGTTCTTTGGAATCCATGGGCATCAAAATTGTAAATGCAAGAGGCTCCTCTCCATTATTTTCCTCAGTATTGCACTTGGCAGGCATACACACTTCCAGGGTGCTTTTCTTCCTCTCGCCTTGGTGTTTATTTGCATCTGCTTTTCTTTTCTCTGTGTCTGAGAAGTGTTTGATGATGGATGGGGATAGGTACAGAATGAAGCCACTTTTCTATGATGATTTCAAGGCCAATGCCAATGTGTGAGAAATCTTGTAGAAGGGAGGGGTAATCACTTTCATGGAGAGGTTGCATGGATTTAAAACTAGTGTTTCCAAAGGGTTTTTTTATGCCTGACATGGTCAAGTTCTAAGCATTTTTTGTCAGGATACTACTATTAGTGAAGATTTCATTGCGGAGGTAACTGGGATGTCGACTGAAGGAAGAAAGTTCTATAGAGATAAAAATTTGTCGCGGTCTACTAGGTTGAATTTTCTTTGGGACAAAGAGAGATCCAAAATGGTGAGGTTGGATTGTGGCGGATATGATAGGCCCAAGATTAAGCCTATATGGCAAGATGTTGCCATGGCACTAATGCAGTATTTCACCCTAGAAGGCAGGTACACGACCTTGCATGGTCATTACTTTGTGATGATTAAAATCATTTTTAGTATGGTAAGCTCATTTCTTTCCCCTTCTATCTATTGCTTTCATTGGAAGAAGGGATTGCAAATTTTAGAAAGAATCCAAGAAACCCTTTCATACATGAGGGTTTATTGTTTCTTATCATTGATTTCATTAAGGCTAACTATATTGGTGAAGTTCCTCGTCCACCTAATTCGATAAAGAAGGGGAGTGGGAAATGCCTGTTTGAGGAGGTGGTCGAGAGTGAGGGGACAAAAAATGAGGTGGAGTTTGAGGCATGGTCATATGGGTACCACATTGACTTAGATTATAGTCCCTCATCTGGTGGGAAGAAACCCTCTACTAATAAGGAAAAACCCTCCATATTGTGTGTAAATCAAAAACTTAAGTAGGTTTGTGGTGAAGATGTTGAGGAGGGAATTTGTAGCAGAAAGAAGGCTAAGATTCAAGGGCTGGTGTGCTCTAAGGATGTGGCAGATAAGCTTTTGGAGGTCTTAGAGGGTAATTAGGTTGGTGAGGTGGAAAATTTTGGGAACATGAACCTGGGTTTTGGTGTTGGTGTAGGGACCCCTGCTACTGGAAAGGTGAATAGTGTGGATGATGTGGACAAGTCTATTCATGTGTTGGCTTCTAAAGACAAGGGTAAGTCTAAAGTTAACCTTCCCGATAGTTTTCAAGATGATGATCCCCCTTGTGAGCTCCCATTAGGGAAGAGGTTTATTATGGGGTGTCATGGACTACTCACAAGCCTCAGGTCTGGTTAAGGAAGGAACTGATATTTCTTTCAATTTTCTTATGTGGCTAGTTCAGGAGGTTTAGGACCTCCATAACAAACATGACACAATTTCTCTATGCAATATCTCCACACTTTGTAGTCTTAAGGATAAGGATTCCATTTTTAGATTGGCCAATTCTATGAATTCCAGTGTCGGCCTTTTGGTGGATGAGATGACCAATTTGAAGAGAGACTATGGCCCAAGGCTTTCTTTTTTGGAAAAGAACTATTAGCAATTGCATAAGGACCTGGACATGATCATCAATCTCAGTAAGGAGAAATTGGAATCCTCAGTTGAAGGTCTTTTGTTCCTCAACGAGAAGGTGAAGGAATGGACTAGTAGATCTCTGTTCAGTGAGTCAACGAACCAGGAGATAGGGGAGAATTTTGACAAGGAGTTGCAGACCATGGACTTGGGAAGGGGGCCGAGTGTTCACACTCAGAGCAAAACCAAGAAGTGCAAAACGGTGCCTAGGCAGGGCATGGAGGAGGTCATGGAAATGCATGACAAGATTATTTCTAAGGACCTAGAAGTAGCTAGAATGCTTAAGGAACTTCTCTAATGGCCACTTGTTCTGTTCTTTTTGTTTGGTCTTGTTGCTTTGTGCTTTTTTGGCTAATGGGTTGCTGATGTCTTTGTAATCAACTTGTTTTGTCTTTTTGGGTTAGCAACCTATTGCTTTATCTTTTTTGCCAGTACTCTTTTTTTTACAAGGTTTTAAGAACCCTTCAAAACCTGTTTATTGTTAATCAAAAACTACATTTAACTAAATTTCCTCAATGTATAAATTATTAAATTATTATTATTAGATATAACACTGAGACCTAACAGTGGTATTAGAGTCATAGTAAATATAAAAGGAGGTCAGGGGAGTGATCTTCTTTAGTCTTTGTGCATGTGAATGGTGTTTATATGGATGGGTATTATTGACAACAAAGAAAATATTTTTGGCATATTTTTGAATCTTGTGGGAGAAGTAGTGGTGTGTTAAGACACACTGTAAGCAACTAGATTGATTGCAAGTGTTGTACCATTTTCTTGTATGACTATGAGAAGAGATTGAGCAAACCACATAAGGAATTTTTGGGCCAAAGTTCTATTTTACTGGCAAAATTATGGTAAACACCAAATAAGATCATCAACTTGAAAGAGGATAATAATTCATGACTTCGTGACTTTTATTATTTTTCAACATTGAACCTTAGTTGATATCAAGAGGAGGATTAAACATTTGTATTTTTTCAAAAATAAATGAAATTAATTTTGATGATTTTATACCAAATTGTGATAAATAGATTGATAAATTAATTGTTTAAATGAAACAATAAAGATTATTAATTCAAATCTCACAAAACAAAATATTTTATGAACTTAAAAAAAAAAAAAAAAAAAATTGGAAATGAATGTTTTATTTTAAGTGCATTTGCAATCAAATCCCACACCCATCTAAAATTGTGTTTTATTAAGTAGGAGAATCTATATTCTTGTCGCTCATAGGAAAGATGGTTGCATCCTCTTATGCTTCCATCAAAGATTGTACTATCAAATATTTGAACATATTGTTGGCACCATAATATTACATCTGACAACAAGATCTAAGGAGACAAAGAGAAGGTTGGAGAACGTTATTTATACCCAATGATTGCTTAAATTGCTGAAAATTAAAATGTACATTCGACTCATCCCTTATTGTCCGTACCTTATGGCATACACGGTACGATGAGATACACAACACATGGAATGCGATTTCGCACTCAAATTACAAACCAATTAAATAGGATTTTGTTTTAGCAAACGAGCGAATGCATTCGCGTATCATGTCGTTGAGGACAGAGATTTGTTTATGATTGGACAGGAACGCTCTTGAGAACAACGGTCTCCACAGTGAGTCCGGGGCCGAATCCAAACAGCACTCCCATGTCCAGTCCTTCTCCCGTGGTCGGGCACCCCTTTTCTGCAGACGACTTCCTCATTTCGTCCAATATGAAGAGCACGCAGGCGCTCGACATGTTCCCGTACTCACTCAATACGTGTCTAGTTGCTCTCATCTTTTTGGGATCCAATTGGAGTTTGGACTCCACTTGGTCAAGAATTGCCGGGCCTCCCGGGTGTGCAATCCAGAACAGTTCGTTCCAGTCCGAGATGTTGAATTGCTGGAAGGCCTCCACCAGAGCCTTTTCGATGTTCTTCGAGATCAGCCCCGGCACATCCTTCAGCAGGTGGAAGGTAAGTCCGACCTCTCTCAGATGCCCGTCGATGGCTCCCTCGCTGTCAGGGAGAATTGTCTGAGCAAATTGTTAATTTATGTAGCTTGGACAGGTGTCTCCATTGTCTAGAAGTGTCATTTAATTATTTAATTATTTTCTAGAAACCTCCAGAAAAGGGCTGAGTTGTCTAGATAATTATGTAATTAAATAAATTGATTCTCCTAGAGACTTCTAGAATCCAGTTAGTTAGGGTTTTTAGAGTCTATTTAATCTTAGCCATTGATTGAGATTAAATCATGGCCATTGGTTTTCCAATGAGAAAAGTATAAAAGGGGATCAATGGGCAATTGGAGAACACAACAACAAGTAGACTTGCAGTGATAGCAAGTAGAATTTGCAGTGAGAGCAAATAGTCTTGCAGTGTTAGCAAGGGCGCAGTGATAGCGTTGGGGATAGCAGCTGTGGAATTTCAGCAGGAGAAATTGAGGGAAGAATTCCGGAGAAGAATAGATTACCAGAGCTCCGCAATATGCGCGCTACCAGACTCCTTTAATTCCATCGGGTTTAATATAATTCCTCATCCGGCAGTAGTGGTTTCCTTCTGGTTTTTCCACCCGACAATTTGTCCAAAAATATTGTGTTCATTATTGTGAATGTTTTCTTCTCTATTTCTGTGAGTTTTATTGGTGAAATTGCAGTTGTGTTATTTTTCGATATTTGCTGAGAATTAATTTTTCAGAGTCAAATAATCTATGTATTAGATAGGAGATTAATAATCAGTAACTGCAATAGAATTTTCACATGGTATCAGAGCTGATCTGAGGGCAGATAAGGCTCAACACAGGAAGGAAAGATCCTGCCTCTTCAGAATTATTACTATTATTTGTTTTCTTTTATCTTTTGAGATGGCCTCAGCATGTTTAAGAGATCAGGACAGATTGGATGGAGCCTCAAATTTTGGTGTCTGGAAAGCCAGAATTTCTTTGTTGCCGGAAGAGAATGGGATCAAGGAATATGTGACCAGTGTTGTACCTGTACCTACAGATCCAGCACAGCTCTTAGCATATAAGAAGGAAGATGCCAAGGCGAGGAGGCTGATTCTTGATGGTGTCAAGGATCATATTGTTCCACATGTCGCAGAGTTAGATACAGCGAAGAAGATGTGGGATGCCATTCTGAATCTGTACCAGAATGCTACCACTAATCGGAAGCTGATTCTCAAAGAAAAGTTGAGGACTACTCGGATGAACAAGGGAGAGGACATGACAAGTTACCTCACCAGACTCAGACTTGTCAAGGATGAGTTGGCTGCTGTTGGAGATAATCTAGGTGATGACGAGCTAGTGCGGATAGCCCTAAATGGGTTTACTAAGCAGTGGGATGTCTTCGTTCAAGTTATTAATGGATGAGACACCTTGCCGAGTTGGGATCGACTTTGGAGTGACTTCACTCAGGAGGAGCTTAGACTAAGTCTTGTCAGTAGGACCAGTAGCAAGAGTCAGCAAAGTGAGGCGGAACAGGAGAACATTGCCCTTGCAGGAAAAGGGAAAGCAAAGAAGGGGTCTAGTAAAGGATCAAATCCACAAGGTGAGAAGAAGAAGAAGGACCTATCTAAAGTCAAGTGCTATGGCTGTCACGAGTTTGGCCACTATGTCAGCGATTGCCCGCAAAGGAAGAAAGACAAGAAGCAGACAGCAGCTTCAGCAAGTGCAGATGAGCTCTCTAGTAGAATGGAGGATGAGTTCGCTCTCATAGCTTGTATGGCTAGCTCAACCTCACAGGGTGTTTGGTATATAGATAGTGGGGCATCATTTCATATGACACGAGTTAGAGAGTACTTCTCCAGCTATAAGGAGGAGGACATCAGAATGCAGATTTCTATGGGGAACATGTCCAAGCTCAATCCAGTTGGCAAAGGGACTGTTCTATTTCAGAGGGAGAATGGTAAGCGGATTCCCATTCATGATGTGTTGCATGTGCCAGGCTTAGGTATGAATTTGATTGCCATATCTGTCCTTCAGGATAAAGGTTATAATGTACTCTTTAGAGGGGCAAGTGTGTTAATTAAGCACAAGGATTGGAAATCACCCATAGCTATTGGAGTTAGGAGCGGCCGGCTTTACAGGTTGCAGTTTGATACTCATAAGGCACTGATGAGCAGCAGTAATTCTAGAGATCAAAGAGAGCTATGGCATAGGAGGATGGGCCATATACACTGCGGAGCACTTAAAATGGTTCGTGAGGCTGTGACAGGTGTTCCAGAGGTGAGCACAGAGCATGATGATGTTTGCAAGGGATGTGTGTTGGGGAAGTTTGCGAAAGCAACTTTTCCAAGGAGTGACACTAGATCCAAGGGTGTTCTCGATCTAGTACATTCAGACATATGTGGACCAATGTCGACGAAGTCTCTCAGAGGATATGAGTACTTTGTTACTTTTATTGATGATTTCTCCAGGAAGACCTGGATATACTTCTTGAAGACCAAGGATGAGGTTTTCAGTCGCTTCCAAGAGTTCAAATCTCTTGTGGAGAATCTCGACAGGAGGAAGATAAAGGTTCTTCGGTCAGACAATGGTGGCGAGTACAAAGGGAAAGAGTTCCAGGAGTTCTGTACTAGGGAAGGAATCAAGAGAGAGTGGACTGTTCCTTACAACCCACAACATAATGGGGTTGCTGAGAGGAAGAATCGGTCTATATCAGAGGCGGCAAGGGCTATGCTGTATGACCAGGATATGCCACGTTACTTATGGGCAGAGGCATGCAGTACAGCAGTGTACATACAAAACAGGGTTCCACATAAGGTATTAGGCAAGATGACACCAGAGGAGGCGTTCTCAGGGAAGAAGCCAGATGTTAGCCACTTCAGAATATTTGGGAGTTTGGCGTATTGTCACATTCCAGGGGCGACACGTTCTAAGTTAGATCAAACTGCAGAAAGAGGGTACTTTGTGGGGTACAGTGAAACCTCAAAGGCATATCGTATATTTATTCCAGGGACCAGGAGGACTATAGTTAGGCGTGATGTCAAGTTCATGGAGGACAAGGCATTCAGGAGGTCCAGAGATTTTCCAGCAGATGATCAGAGTGAGCAGTTAGTGGAAGCTCCAAGGATCGTTCAACCAGATCAAGGACAGCGAAGCTCGAGTACAGTTACTAGTACATGCACAAGCTCAGGTGCTGAGAATTCGCAGAGTATGGAGCAGCAGATGCAGCAGATCCAAGAGATGCATCAGGGTGATATGGAGGTTGATACTTCATCCTCTACAGTTGGTAGCAAGAACCAACAGTCACAAATGGATACTCAGGAGTTTGTGGGAGCTCCTAGGATGAGTAGTAGACAGCGGAGACAACCAGCCAGGTATGATGACGATATGGCATTAGTTAGTCAGTTGGTAGATAGTGAACCTTCTAGCTATCAGGAGGCTGCACAGCAACAAGTGTGGCAAGATGCAATGGTTGAGGAGTATACCTCAATAGTGCAAAACGGTGTGTGGGAGGTTGTGCCTAGACCGACAGATAGGGCAGTGGTTGGATCACGCTGGATCTATAAGATCGCTAACGTGCGATGGTAGCATCGAAATACAATGTTGTTACGTGTTGGCGTATTTGCGTGGTACAATCGAAAGTATGGAATCAAACATCGAGGCGATGCATCAGTTGATAGGCTATACCGACGCAGACAAGGTGCAAAGATAAATGCATGTGAAAAGCACTTCGTGGTGTTGTTTAGCTTGGGATCGTGAGTTGTCTCTGCGTACAACAGAAGCGTAAGTCCGTGGTTTTGAGTTCCGCAGAGGCGTAATTACAGCAGCCAGCATGGCTTAATGCGGTGAGGCGACATGGCTTCGGTAGTTGCCGTATCTTGTTTGGTCGAGGGTTGATGACTCACGGGCGATGCTAATCGCGAACAATCGAGTTGCATCAAGTTGATCGAATCCGGTGTTTCATGATAGGTCTAAGCATATAGACACGTATATCATTTCATCGTAGATTGTGTACAACAAGGGATTATTCAAATACGTGATATACCTACGCATCACAGGAGCGTATATTTTGACCATGTCGGGGAAAGCAAATTCATCTTTCCGTGAGATAAGTTGCGTCATGCGTAACACCTTCCTTAAGAGGGAGCAGCACTTATGTAGCTTGGACAGTGGTTCCATTGTCTAGAAGTGTCATTTAATTGATTAATCATTTCAAAACCCGCAGGGCAAATTTGCTTCGTTTGCATAATTATGTAATTAAATAAATTCGATTCTCCTGTAGACTTCAGAATCTCGCTATTAGGCTTTAGAGTCTATTTAATCTTAGCCATTGATTGAGATTAAATCATGGCCATTGGTTTTCCAATGAGAAAAGTATAAAAGGGGATCAATGGGCAATTGGAGAACACAATATAACAACAAGTAGACTTGCAGTGATAGCAAGTAGAATTGCAGTGAGAGCAAATAGTCTTGCAGTGTTAGCAAGGGCGCAGTGATAGCGTTGGGGATAGCAGCTGTGGAATTTCAGCAGGAGAAATTGAGGGAAGAATTTCCGGAGAAGAATATTGCCTGAGCTCTGCCAGTAAGAGGCAAGCGCCAGTATTCCTTAATTTGCCGGGTTTAATATAATTCCTCATCCGCAGTAGTGGCCTTCCTTCGGGTTTTTCCACGGACAAATTTGTCCGGGCGCGATGAAGTTCATTATTGTGAATAAGTTTCTATTCTCGTGGAGTTTTATTGGTGAAGCTAGTAGCCAGTTATTTTTCGATATTTAGCCGAGAATTAATTTTTTCGTGGGTCAAATAATCTATGTATTAGATAGAGATTAATAATCAGTAATCGCACAGAATTTTCTACACAGTCCAGAGGAGTTCGAAAGAGGGCTTCTCTATTTCGGGGATGGGATCAGCTCCCACAATCACTGCTGCCGCCCCGTCGCCAAAGAGGGCCTGTCCGACTAGACTGTCGAGGTGAGTGTCGGAGGGGCCGCGGAAAGTGACGGCCGTGATCTCACTGCAAACGACCAGGACTCTTGCTCCGCGGTTGTTCTCAGCGAGGTCCTTGGCCACTCTCAGAACCGTCCCTCCCGCAAAACAACCCTGCTGATACATCATCACTCTCTTCACTGAAGGGCGGAGGCCAAGCAGCTTAGTGAGCTGATAGTCGGCACCGGGCATATCCACTCCGCTGGTAGTACAGAAGATAAGGTGAGTGATCTTAGACTTGGGTTGACCCCACTCCTTAATGGCCTTGGCAGCCGCCTCTTTACCCAGCCGCGGCACCTCCACCACCACCATGTCCTGACGAGCATCCAACGAGGGCGCCATGTAGGCGCACACGTTGGGGTTTTCCTTCAATATATCCTCCGTGAGATACATGTACCTCTTTCTTATCATCGACTTCTCGCCTGCACCATAAACGTCCCCGTAACAATTAAAACATAGAAATGTAAATCAATAAATGTAGTATATAAATGTGGTGTATGGGCTTACACATTCTCTTGAACTTCTCCTTGAGCTCAACCTTGTGGTCGCTGTTGGTGATCCGGAAATAATAGTCCGGGTAAGAGCTCTGTTCAATTGCGTTGGGAGGAGTAGCCGTTCCAATGGCCAAGATGGTTGCTGGACCGTCGGCCCTCTGGGCTTTCCTCAATGCCTCCACATCCACCATCTTCCCTGTTGACATGCTGATTAATCAGTTAACTTCGAGCTAAGTTTGTTGGGAAAGATGCTTGCGTAAGCAGGGAGCAGGAGAGAGCAATGTAATTTGATACAGCGGACTTTACTTGGGTGAATGTATTTAAAAGCAGGAGTAACGGGAAAAAAGTGTAGTAGGTAAGATTTGTGGTTATACGCAGTTCACGTGGTCTTCACGTGAAGAGAGGAACTGAAGATGCCTTGACTGGTAGCTGAGCATACGAGAGGCATCGTGGAATGTGGTTGTTGATGTGAGCGCACGTTCATTCACTAAAAAGAATGCCTTTTTTTTCGGGTAACCTTCGAAGGACAACTAGATACTTCAATATAATATGAGCATGTGTCATGAATTAAAGAGCAAAAATCCCCAAATTGTTCTCTTATCACCTCTAATTCAAAGTACTAATTTCTTCTACTGCCGTCCGCTTATTTACAATTTTATTATTTTTAAACTTTCTTATATGTAAACAACACTTAGGTAAATAAATTTTAAATAGTTTTAAATTAATAAAATAATTCAAGGTTCAAAATTGTGAGCATTTTAGATAGTAATTTTTAAGTAAATAAAACAATTCAAGATTGATATCTTTTAATATTTTTAGATAAATATGTTTAAAATATTGATATTAGTTAAATTATAATGATAAATAAATTAGATTTAAGATATAGAACAACTACTATTAAATAAATGCACATTATTTAAATAAAGAATATAATGGTATTTAGTTCTTAATTTGATATTGGTTTAACTATGAAAGATGTTATGGAGCAATCCACTAATATATCAAGAATTTAGAATCTTTCACACAATAACTATTGAATTGGGGATTCAATTGTTCAAATCTTTGGGTCAATTTCAAATTGCAAAATCAATCGAGGATGAACATGTGTTGTGAAATCGATCTCAACTCTATTTGGCCTTATGTGTGCAAAATTAATCTTTGATGTTCTATTACCTAATGATTGGGTCACCTTACCTTTTGATGTATCAACCTACAAGAGAAATGTTGAGAAATAAGATAGCATTTAAACAAATAGTGAACAAATATGAAAATTCAAACAAATAGTGAACAAATATGAGATATCATTTAAATTAGAATATAATACCTATTTTAAAAACCAAAATGGGTACCCTTTTAAAAAAAAGGTGTACTCATTCCATATGCATAGGATTTTAGGCTTGAACATCTATACCTAAGCTCATGTACCTATTTTACTAAAAATGTGTACCCATTAATGTCAATTTTTTTCCTAAGCCTAACACTTATAGTAAAAGTGGACTCATTATCTTGCTTTTATCCCATGGTACCCTAAATTAACTACTACATACTCACCAAAATTAAGGTGAAAATTAACATTCCTTATTATATAATTACAATCACTTGGATCATTTCCATGGTGCACAATGTATTACTATTTAATCAACCTTAAATCCATATATCATCAATTTCTAGTCCAATATAAAGAAAACTAGATCACATCCATAATTTAGGAAGAACTCTATGAATGGATGGTTATGCACATTTTCCTAACCAACACTACTTCAAAATTATTACACTTAATGAATGAAATGTCACCAACTTTTACCAACTCCTTCATCATTGTCTACTTGGATGAGATGCTCATTTTCAGTAAGACTTGGGAGAAGCATGTGCAACACATTTCATAACTATTATAAATTTCATCAACACAAGTTGTAATCGAATCTTCACAAGTGAAATTTTGGTAACACATAATCTATTACCTTGTCTACATTATCAACCACTCCAACAACCATTTTGTTCAATAAAATATCAAAGTGCTCCAAGACTATTATGTACTATACAACCTCATCAAATTACACACCTTTCTTTGTCTTACCCATTTCTATTACATGTTCATCCTCATATTTTGATATTTTATTTGGTCCCTTAGCCAAGTTATGAATGCCAAACTAGGATTATAGTGGAACCATTAGAATGATGTACCTTCAA
>VDFB02018666.1:0-15864 GCA_007258455.2 Sequoia sempervirens | reverse complement strand
TTTTGAAGTACTACTTATGTTTGGAGGTTTAGTTTCATTGACCCCTAAAGATAGCTTTTTACTCCTCCGTAGAGGAGGAGTTGTTTGAAAAATAACTTTGTTTCTTTTTCTTTTGAGGAGGCTCCTCCTCTCCTCCATAATGTACAATTCCCACCTCCCCTTCTTGTCATGGGGTTTGTAATTCATCTGGAAAAGTTTCTAGTGCATCATCACTAGGAGCTATGGAGGTATGTTGGGATTTAGGGGCACCTAATGCCTTTGCGGAGGGTTCTTCTATAGACTGCTCTTTTTGTTTAGAGGATTCTCCCTCCTCAAGTAACCTCCCTGGCTCCTCATTTTCAAATTTTTGCAGAAACCTTTGCCACCACTTTTTAGGATTTTTACAGAAATGGTATTTACATATTAGCTATATCAAACCGTGACATTTAAGGGGCCCCATCCCAACTTTATACTTTTCCATCATAGAGGTGATTGAATGACAAGGGGGTCCCAAAATTATAGTAATTTTTCCCTCACAAGTGAAATATGTAATAATCCAGGCTACATCAGACCTCTAGGGTTCTAGAAGAGACATTCTATGGATTTCCTTATTCTACCCACTGATGCTTATAGTCATTATAGGTTGGGGTTCCCCTTCCGTATGAAATAATTCTATTAAATCCTGATAAGGAACATGGGCATTTTCATTCAAATTAATTTCTTTATTCTTGAGACTGGAAAGACAAGCAATGATTTTTGTACTTACTCATAATTGTTTTCCACGCACCACAGTCTTCCCATCTTCCAAATTATTGATGTATTCCTTCACAAGCTACTTTGTGTACCCTTCAAATTATTTCATGAAGTCCAACCATCCAACTCTCTGGAATAATGCTGTTGTGTTGCCTAATGCCAACATTGACACTACAGAAGTTGGCTCATACTTCTTTTTAGCACCTCCCATTTCTTTTTGTTTCCTGGCAAAATTTTGCAGAATTATGAAATTCTTTCTTCACTTAATTACATATGGAAAAAGAGTTCTATGTTGATATACTCAACAGGGAAGGAACTAATTACCAGCTTTCTTGTCACCTTACTACATAATTATGATGACCTTTCATGGGGAATTACAACTATTGTCATACTCTTAACAATTGTGTAAAGGGTACAAGTTTCAAAATTACAAGGACATATCATGCCAATTAATTATCCTTTATTCAAAATAAGTACTAACCCTTTAAATAAATAAATTCACACATACCTTAAGTACTATCATTAGATCGAACGTAAATCACTTGTGCTGACGTAATAGTCATATGGTTGGAAAGGGTGCAAAGGATAATAATGATATGGATGGGATGGTTGAAGTGATGGAGGAAATTATTATGAAAAAATGGTAGCATAATAATCTTATTTATTATGGAAAGATTCAGTATTATGTGACAGAATAATTATAAGGGAGCAGATATCAAAGCAACATTAAAGGATGGGCGTGCATGAAACTTAGGAAAAATTAAAAATACTGGAAAGAAAAAATTTTATACCAAAAATCTAGAGCATTACTAAGAATATGCAACTGAAGTAGAGAAGAAGAGAGTTCTAGATCATTATAGAGAGATGTCATCGAAACATGTTGACCAAATTGAGGATCCCAGAGCATCACTGAAAAGATGTCATCAGGGAATCAATCAAGATTTTTGGAGCATTGCTAAAAGATGCAGTTGGAGCAACAACCAAAATTTTTGGAGCATCATCGAAAGATGTAGCTGGAGTAGCAACCAAAATTTCTAGAGCATCGTCGAAAGATGCAGCTAGAGTAGCAACCAAAATTTTTAGAGCATCGTTGAAAGATGTAGTCGGAGTAGGAACCAAAATTTTTGGACCATCTGAACATAATTTTGGAGCATTAGAGCAACATTTTAGAGCATCATTGAAAAGATATCACTGGAGGAAAGAGTAGTAGAATTCTAGAGCATCATTGAAAATATGTAGTCGGAATGAAGAAACAACAAAATTTTGGAGTATCGTTGAAAAGATGTAGCCAAAATGAAGAAAGTTGTGACATTTTTTCCTTGGCTTCCTAAAGCATTATTGAGTGATGCGTCAGAATGTAGGATCAAAGTGATGAGTGACACTAGTCTATTGCATAGATTCTAGAGCATTACAACAACAATTTTTAGAGTATTGCAACAACCATGCTGATAGATTCTAGAGCATTGTAGCAAGGTGCACTGGAATTGTGCTTGAAACAAGGCGAAGTCCTATAAAATAGAGACAAAATTTTAGTCAAGTCCAAATGTCAAAACCGATGAAGAAATCAAAGAAACATTCATAAATGGATTTATTTATTTATTGGGTTAACAAAACTATGTTGACCCTGCCACAACAGAGTCAATGTAGTGGATTTATCCATGTGTTTCCACCAATTTTGTAAACTCTTCCTTATTAATAGGTTTATTATAGAGATGTAATCAGTGCCCATTAACTAGGAGAGTTTGAGTATCACCATCAATAGGTTTTAGCTAGATTGAAGTGTTAGCAAACACTTATGAGATTTCGTATGGTCCAAGCCAGTGTGTCCTGAGTTTCCCTTGATGATCCTTATATCTGGAATCGAACAGTAATGCCCAATCCCTGGTATGGAATTCTTTCTCTTTGATGTGTTTATCATGCCAGATCTTATGTTTTTGTTGGATCAATTTAGTTTGATGGATGATTTCCAAACATAGTTCATCCAGTTCACTAAGCTATAAGACTCAATTTGGGCTTGTTTACGATCCATGCCCAATTCCATGGATGTCCTAAGGGTTTGGAGTTCAAATTCAATGGGCAATAGGGGTTTCTTCTGAAAGACTAGTTCATAGGGGCTATAGCCAATGGTTGATTTCCAAGTCATGTTGTAGGCCCAAACAACTTCTGGTAGTTTCCTAGCCCAGTCTTTCCTTACCGAGGAAACCGTTTTCGTCAAAATATTTTCCAACTCCCTATTAGTGACCTCAACTTGACCATTTGCCTACGAGTGGTAGGGTGAGGACTTCTTTTGACTTACTTGGAAATGATATGTGAATGCCAACAACACTTTGGACATAAATTGGGGGCCTTGGTCTATGACAATTGTCCTCAAAGCTCTGAACTTGAGAAAAATTCTATTGTAGAGGAAATCGACTACCTATTTCTCCCTGGCAATACGTAGGGCTTGCACTTCTTCCCACTTAGTTAGGTAGTCAGTATAGACTAGAATATACTCTTTTCCTTGTGAAGGAGGGTCTATTGGCCCAATAAAGTCCAATCCCCATTTTTTGAATGGTTAAAGGACTACCTAAGGCTGTAGGGGAATTTTGTTAGTAGTTGGCCTACCTACTCTTTGACATTCATCACATTAGCAAACATATTTCTTGATGTACTTTTGCATTGAGGGCTAGTAGTATCCTACTCCCAAAACCTTGTGAGCTATTCTTTTAGCAGAATAATGCCCTCCTAAAGGGTCATTATGACAGGCTCTCAAAATACTATAAGTCTCATCTTCCCTAACACACAATCATAAAACCATATTGGGTCCACATCGAAATAGGATTCCATTAATCCATTTGAAAAGGACACTTTCTGTAATGAGACGTTTCTTTTGTTTTGATGAAAAATGGGGTGGCACTTATGTGGTAGCCAAGTAATTTGTAATGTTGGAAAACCAATGGGTTTTAACATAAATGGAAAATAAATTTTCATTTGGAAATTCATCTTGTACTGGGGCACAATCGCCATCATGTTTAATATGAGATAAGAAATTTACGACTACATTGAATTTCCCTAGTTTGTCAACAATTGTGACATTGAATTCCTAGAGGAGAAGTAACCACCTAATTATCCTTGCATTTACCACTAGTTTGTTCATGAGATACTTAATGGCCAAGTGATTTGTATGCACTATAACTTTATATCATGTGACATAAAGTCAAAATTCTTGATTACATGGACTACAACCAGGAATTCTTTCTTGTTGTGGTATAGTTCTTTTCTGTTGGCATCAAATTCTTGCGATGAAGTATATAGCATATTTCCCTCCATTATCATCTTCTTGCCCTAGAACCACTCCAATAGCATCATTAGATGTGTCAACATAAATTGGAATGAAAGATTCCAATTAGGTCCTCGAAGGACAGGGGAAGAGATGAGTTTTTCCTTAATAATTTCAAATGAAGAATGACACTTAGGCATCCAAATGAAGTCTACATTCTTCTGAAGGAGAGAAAACATAGGGGCTGCGATCTTGCTAAATTTTTCTATGAATCTTTGGTAGTATCCTGCATGCCCTAAGAAACTCCTAACATTAGTCTGTGTTTTTGGGACCTCGAGTTGTATGACTTCAAATTTCTAAGGATCAACCTTGATTCCTTCTACTAAAATATAGTGTCCCAATACTATTCCTTGTTCCACCATGATCAACATTTCTCGTGACTTAGGGACAACTGATGATCCTTGTTAGAGTAATTGGTTATTTACTTGATTAATTAAACAATATTTGGTTAATTAATTAAGTTCCCTTTTATCTCTTTTACACTTAAGCTAACTTTAGGTGCATAATAATTAATTATTTTATTAATTATTAATGTGCAAGCCTAGGGTTTTCCTTTTTAGGTTTTTTTGACCTATATGAGGTTGTAAACTTTTCTTTTGTAAATTAATTCTTTTACACATTGGCAATATTGAGCTCCACATCTTTGAGCATTTTTTTTGTTGCTTCTCTTTGCTTCTCCCTATAACAGGTGTTTTCAGCCAAGATATTTGTGCTCCTTCAATCTCTCACATTGCTTTAACACCTTTTCTAGATTCATGAGGGCTTCATCAAAATTTGAACCATATACAATGAAGTCATCATATAGACTTCCACACACTCATTTACCAACTCAACAAATATAGCCAAGATGGCCCTCTAAAACATGGTAGGGGCATTACATAAGCCAAAGGGAAGAACCCTATATGCAAATGTCCCCCAAGGGTAGGTAAAGGTCATCTTATCCTGGTCTTCTGCTACCACCTATATCTGGTTGTATCACTAAATCCATCCAAGAATGAAAAATATTTCCTCCTAGCCAAGTTATCCAACACTTGGTCTACAAATGGTAGGGGAAAATAGTCTTTGTTGTCACTTTGTTAAGTTCCCTATAGTCCACACACACTCTCTGCTTCCCATTCTTCTTTAGAACCACAACCAAGGGTGACACCCACTTGCTGTTAGAAATTGGATATATAAATCCTCCCTGAAATAGCTTCTTAATTTCAGTTTTAACAATTTCCTTGAGGGAAGGATTAAGTCTCTGTTGTAGTTGGAGGACAGGTCAAACATCCTTAGTATAGATATGACACATACACACACTAGGGTGTATTCCTATCATATCTTTATACTCCTAGGCGAACATTTTAGATCTACTCACTAGGGTGTCAAACAATCTTTGTTCTTCCATCTCCGTCAACCAACTATTGATGTTCAAATATTTTATTGGCAGCAACATAATGGTTTTGACTCTCGAATGGTTGGATGTGACAGTGTACATAGGCCTTATCAGGGTGTTAAGTGAAAAATTGTGAGGTATAATTTTATGAAGCCAAGCAACATTTGCAAAGAAATGGTAAGTTTTTGGGACTAAGTTCATCAAAGGACAAGGTAATCCAATAAAACTAGCAGTGCCAAATTTTTTTTGATCTATGTTGATTGGGTGTCCCAGGATTTCTTCTACATCTGACATCTCGTCACTACCCGAATCAATGGAAAGATTTTCCATGTCGTCTTCCAATTCGTCCTCTAATTCTTTGCTATGTTTTTTAATAACTACCATGGCCAGTGAAGCCAAATTCTCTTGTCCATTAGGGATTTTTGGTTCATCTACCCATACTTTGTTGTGTTCAGCAGGATTGGCAAGAGGATACTAAAACAAATGTTTGCTATTAGATCCATGTGAGATGGTCATTCCTCCCTCTCTCCAGTCAATTTTGGTTGCAATCGTAGCCAACCATGGTCGTCCTAGAATTATTAGACAACTGTATTTGGGCGTAAGAGATTCAATTATTTGGAAATCCACTGGATATTCCCATCCACCCACCTTCATGAGAATATTTTCAATAATGCCTTTGGGAATGGCTATGGATTGGTTTTCCATCTGTAAGACTATAGTTGTGGGGCATTTATAAGTAAGTCCCAATTTTTCCATCACATCCATAGTCATTACATTAATGGTTGCTCCAAGATCCACTAAAGAGTTAGGTATTGCTACCTCATTAACTATTACTGTTATAAGCGGACTTCCTAGGTCATCATATTTCAGAGAAGAGGCTATTCCAACTAACAAATCAACTAGGTACCCATTTATATGAACAGTGTTAATTTGTTTTAGTTTCCTTCCTGGGGTTTTGATGCTCAACTGTTTAATCAATTGGTTTAACTCAAGGATCTCCTTAATCACCTATAACAAGGGAACTTCAATCTATAATTGCTTAATTTCTTGTATTAATGTGGTTTTGGTGCATAAGGTTGATTCTGGAGCATCTTTCACAAGAATTTTTTTCATACGCTCTAGAAAGGGTGCCTTGGTCTTTCCTTTAGGTGCGGGGTCCTTAGGCATGGGATCCTTTGGGTGTTCAATTGGAGACTCACCCCCCTCCTAAGGTAGGTTGAAAGCTCCTGCTGAAGATGGTAAGTTAGGCTTCTGTTGTATAGCATATGGTATTTGTTCCACAGATGTAGGTGTTATCATGGTTTTTTCAATAGGATTTTTGATAGGTTCATCGATAATTTCTTCAATAGCTAGTTGTGAAAGTGTTTTACTAGACCTCAATCACATATTTCCACAGTGTATGGTGTTAAGTCCAGTGACATTGTCTTATTCAGTAGAATACACTAGAGTATTTGGGCAGTTGTTCTTTGGGTTCAGTACTAGTTGCGCTGGAAGTGGTGGTTGGTTAACTTGTTCATTTTGTTGCATAGTATGAGGAGGTGGTAAAAGATTTTGTTGCTGGGTAGGCATTCTCCTAGGGTTAGTGTAAAATTGATGCTAAGGTTGATTCCATTAAGGAATGGGGTTTTGAGGGTACTACTGTGGTTGATGCTGATTGGGCCACTAAGGGTTACCCCAAGATTGATTTTCCCATTCTGGTGGTCCCCAAGGATAAATTCCCCAATTAGAAGGTATTGGAGGTGGTGCTTGAGGCCAGGGTGTTTCCCATTGATTTTTGTTCCAATTGGGTTGGGGTCTCCAGTTAGGATTGGAATTCTGGCCATAGGAAAAATTGCCTCTAGTTCTTTGATTAACAATGTTCACTTCTTCCTCGACTAGAGTTGTTCTTTTCTTGGAATTTTTGATGGCATTTAGTAGCTCACACTGGTCGGTGGGGTGATTTTTCTCACACACTTGACAAACATCAATCTTATCAACTTTGTCCAAGGGACATTCTCTTAACAAATGTTTGTTCTGACATTTGGGGCAATAGATGAATAAGGTTTCAGAGTTTTGTGTTTTAGCCTAGATGTCATCTAAAGTGGTGTTTAACTAGATGAGAATGTCAGTCTTGAAGTTGGAAATCTCTTCACAAATTTTTCTAATGTCACTAGATCCTCTAAAAAGGGAAGACTTCCTAATTCCTCCTCGGGTTTGAGAGAAATTCTGACAAAGTTCCATAATATCATCTAGTCCTAGTTGGGGCACGTCTCCTTTTCCCATTAAGTCCAAGCTCCTATGAGCATCATCATCGAAACCTTTAAGGAATAAGGTCTTTAGGATATCAAAATTTATAACTTCTCCACCACAACGTTTAGATAAGAAGATAAACCTATCTAGTTAATCCTCTAAACTTTCATCCTCATTTTGCGTCACTTTGAACAACTCTTCCTTCCCATCGCTAACCCTACAGTAACTTAGGTACTTCTCCAAAAAGGCAGACTCCATCTCATCCCAAGAGGTTATCTACTAAGAAGGAAATCCCATAAACCAACACATAGTTGAGCCTTTCAAAGTGGAAGGGAAAAGCTTTAGGTTCTGATTATCATTCTTGTAGTCATATGTTTGACACAAGAATTTAAAATCAAATAGAAACTGATTAGGGTCCTCCGTCGAGAAACCCCGAAAGGTTAGAAAAAAGGTGGGTGAGATGTTTTTCATTGTCGTATCGTCATCCACATCAATAGAAATAGGATAAGTGAATGTGCATGGTGGAGGGCTATAATTATTGTTAGCAACATTTCTTCGGTCACCCATGGTGTTGAAGAAGATGTGAATTTTGTCCCAAGTTTTTATTAGTTGGGCATGGTTCAAGAGTTTGCAAAGGAATACACTCCTCTACAACTATAGGTTTTCTTTCTAGAGTATGTGGGAAGGACTCAGGTTGACCCTGTTTGGTCAATTCCTCTATAAGTTCTTGATTTGAGTTACCTTCCTCTCCGCTTGTTGTTGGTACATCAACTAGGGGGTTTTTGGTATGAATCTTTTGTAGGGGCCTCATTTCTTGACCATGCAGGAAAGAAGCTAAAGAACTATTTCTATCCCTAAAAGAGGTGTTCAATATATCTCCTACTAACACTAGAAAAAGGAGTCCCCAACAATGGCACCAAAAAGTGACAGGTTGTCATTAGGTCCTAGCACTTTAGTGAATAAACTCATCAACATATGGACTAGGCAGTGTCCAATGACTATATGCAATAGAAGACATCTCGCTTCTCTCTCTCAAGTTCCCTAAATACTAATCAATTGAATTAAAAGTTCTAATCTAAAAGGGCCTCTAATCTTGAAAGCAGTAAATTGTCTATTTAGAAAGCAGAAAAATGATTCAAACTAGAAAACATAAAACTATGAATCTAAAAATCATCACCACTAAAGTCGAAAGCATGGAAATGATTAACCTAAGGAATGCATAAATTGCTGAAGAAGTAAAACATGTAAAGAAATTAGGAAACATTTATCTAATGTAAAAGATAGCAATTTAGTTGCTAACATGAAATGATTTTTAGAATCAGCTAAAGAAAGTTGCTTCAGACATTCAAATGTTAAGTTCAGAAACTACAGACTTAGTTATAACCTGCAGGCTTGACACTGAAAACATAACATATACTCATGAAAATGGATTAAAACTTAAAATGTTATCTAATAAAAGAAAATGAAAAATAAGAAATATAATACTTATCTATCTATCTAGAACCCTCAAGTGGCCATCTCTCAGGTGTGTCTACAACTACCTCAGATCACATGCACTGAAAATTATCTAAGTTACTTCATTCCAAAGACTTCGTTCATATTACATAGTGATTTAAAGAATGGCAAGAAAACTCATCTTCATATGGTAGTTTTTGCTAAAAAGATATATTGGCAACATAATGATAATTTTCTTCTCTATTCATCATTTGTAACAGTTACATATTTATATGAAAAATGACTAACAAAAATCCTATTTTCTAGTCGATAGAGTCTTTTTAACAGATTTCCAATAATAGAGGGACTTTAAAGCCCATGATATATAATATTAAAGAGGCTCGCATGAGCCACAAAGTTTTTGAAACTGAAAAATAACAAAATTATAAAGACTCGACCCAAAACATGTGCTCCTAGAATTCTGGCGCTCGCTCGCTTGTTTTCAAAAGTATGAAGATCCCCGTTCATTTCCATTTTGACTGGAATGGTGATTAGAAGTGGAGTTGACCTGTGAAATACTCAAAGAATAAACCATTAAATCAGCATAAGTAAGCTTAATTTTCTGAACTTCAAGAAGTAAAGTTTGCATGCTTATTCATAGAAAGAAAGAAATTATTTTTCCTAAAGGTAATCAATTGGCAAGGTAATTTAGGCTAAAAGGTTTAGATTTTCATGTTGAGCCCATTATGTTGATGAGGTTATTTTTACCTCATCAAGTGTGTATGTCTGTATATGCATTTTCTACATGTATCTTTGAGGTGATGCATTTAACTTATTGATATTTGAGCTATTTATGTGTCCTTCACCTTTTTGTTTGCTAGCCATTTGGGAGTAGCTTATGTGCTACAAAAAATGGTTCTAGTTTTCAGGTGTGTCAACATTTCCATGTGCTTTCTTCTTTATATTTAGCAAAAATCTAATTTTGTTTGCTTCTTGCTACAACACCTTATTGAAAATGAAACAGTATACCCTAACCTAGAGAACAACAATCAACAATGCCTTATGGAATCTATGTTGTTTGCATCTGCTATGAAATACATACATTTTCCATCACTCCAATCAATAGTGCCATCACCAAGACTTTTGTATTGCTTTTGGAAAGCGAGAAGATGTGCATTTGAAGCAAGCAGGAAGAGGTGTGCGTGGAGGTGCATAGTGGAAAAACCCTTTCTAGAGTATTTAAAAAATAGTTCATGTTATTTTCCATAGGCCATTGTTCATTGTTGTTCTCTAGCTTAGGGTATATTGTTTCATTTATGTTCTCTGTGTAGTCGCGATGGTTGGAAGGAAATATTGGTTTTTTTTTTTGCGTTGGATTATTACTGTGAATTGTTGTGTTTTGTGGGTTTTTTCATTTGGATCACTGTTGAAAGCAATATAGTTTCAAAAATAGTTTATGTTATTTTCCATAGAACATTGTTGATTGCTGTTCTTTAACTTAGGGTATATTTTTTCATTTATGGTCTTTTTGTAGGCGTTATGGTTGGAAGGCAATATTGTTTGTTTTTGCGTTGGATTGTTACTATGAATTGTTGTGTTTTTATGGGTTTTTTCATCTGGGTCACTGTTGAAACCAATACAGTTTCATTTATGGTTTGTGTTTTGTGGTGTAGGTTTTAATGGGTTTTTCATTGAGTTTTTGATTTTTGTATGGTTTCCATGTAGTGGCAATGGTTGTAACGCCTGCCATTTAAACCTTGAAAAACATAGCGAATGTTTGCACAATTTTCAACAAGGCATTGTTGGGTGTGGTTTTGTGGCTTTACCTTCTATCAAAGGTGTGAGTGAGGACCTGGAAAGATTTTGTGAACATGCAAGTGAAACTATTTGTTGTGGAATTTCTGTGAATGTGGTTGGAGCTTATTTTGTGTTTTTTGCATGGTGCAATGATTGCAAAAGCAATTATTTTTTTTTGCAAATATCGGTGTATATTTTGTTTTACAACAACATATGTAGGAATTGTATGCCATAGATGAATTTGTAGGAATCTATTGCACAAATATATATACACATGAAAGGTATGTGTGGGAATGTAATGATATATAGTTTATGTTTATTTCCATAGGGCATTGTTGGTTTGCGTGTGGTGCTGATTGTTGCAAGGAAAACACTGATGAACAATGCCATGTACAGATTTGAATGTATGTCATAACAGTTGCAAACAATATTGATACATACTGAAACATTGTTGGAATAATAAGTTGTATTTTGAGTGTTATATCAAACATTGATGCCACCATCTTTGTAGAACTTCTTCCTTAAATAAGTTCTAAAAGCTTTTCAACACATTGTATGTGGGAAAATGTTTCCTATTATGCTTAATATAAAGCTAAGTATATATGAAGGTTGTCTACATCTAATTTTACATACATACATATGTGCACATAGGAAAAGAAAAATGAAACACTACATCAGATGGAAAAACCTGCAAAGCACAAAATTCACAATAACAAACCCATCCAAAACCATCGCCACAAAAGGTGAACCATAAATCAAACAATATTTGTTTCCACAAACAATATAGTATTTTGTAGAGTACAATCAATAATGCACATATATGTGCATCTAACTTCATATATATATATATATATATATCGGTGTAGCTTTTGTTCTGCAGTTGCATATATATGTGTTGCATGCGTTAAATACACCCTTTTAGTTATTATTTCTTTCAACCTCAAAAAAGGAGTTGTTAGAATGATAGACTGTATAGAAGTGTAATAAGGAAGATTGATTTCACATTTGATCAGAGTGGTGGACAATGTATGTTCTTGCTCGGGGGTTTGGTGTGAGCCCGTGAGGCTCCATGACCCAATATGGTAGGGTTGAGAGTAGGCCTCATTTTTTTTGGTTTGATTTTATCTTTCCTATGTGCAAATCTATGTGTTTTTGACATTAGATGCAAAAAAAAATCACATGTTTGAAGACCACCTATGGATATATCTGTGTAATAGCCTATGATGATCCATGACCCAATATGGTAGGGTGGAGAGTAGGCTTTATTTTGTTGCGTTTCATTTTATTTTCCCCATTTACAGATATGTATGTGTAAAATTAGATGCAGGCAACATTTATATGCACAACAACCTCTATATTAAATGTAATAAAAAAACATCGACATCGCTATTGATTACGGTGGTGGACAATGTATTTTGGTCTGCCACTATAATCAACAATGAGACCAATGTTTCCTCTCACACTTAATATACAACCTGTCATTCTAAGAAATCCTTATTAAGGCCTAGAAAAATAAGAACTATCCTTAAAGATACACAAAAACAATTGAGAATGCCTTATCAACAAGAACATGAATTGATTTATTACTTTCCAACCATTGCCACTACACAAAAACCATAAATCAAATAATTTATTCAAGGCCAAAAGAACAATCAACAATGCCCTATGGAAAATAGCATAAACTATTTTATTACTTCAACAAGTATTAAATGCAAGGTCTGGAAAACTAGAATGCAACATATCAACCTTGATAAGAGAAATAGGTATGTACCTTTGAGTCATTCTATTATGCAATAATTGAATTGTGAACATATTATTATAAGTAAAACTAATAGTATCATCTTGATTGAACCTTAAGGTCTTTATTTTGAAATTCCATGACTAAATCTTTGTCTCTCAACACCTTGTTATGTTAATTAAGTATCATATGAACCATGAGTGGAATTCATTTTAATAAGAATTATATATTAAAAAAAAAAATTATTTAGAAAGGAAAACAAAACATTCATATTTATTGTTTTGAGAAGATAGTTGTTATTTGGGAAGATAGTTGTTATTTGTTTCATCCTCAAAAAAATGATGGCAATTACTTCTTGATGGAGAGCTCATTTGTACCAGTGGACTTGGTTTATTCTTTCATGTACTTTTTGTAACAGTTGCAACCTTGTAATTGTATCACTCCTCAAGTGTAATCGAGGAGCTCCTTTGTTATTTGTAATTGTAAATCTTATGTATAAACTCTCATTTGTGAATGAGCATTGTAATGTAATATGAAATGAATGTAAGATGTATGAAACAATATCACATCTTTTGTATCTTATGTGTTGTAATTTAATGATGATGGATGTACGTACTTTATTTATGAGCATTAAATGCATGTGATGTTTAATTGTATTAGTTTGACTTGTACTTTGTTTAAGCGTTGCCACGATCCTTAGAGAATGTAGGTGTTAGTGTAGCATAACTCTTATGTTTAATATCACTTTAAGGAAAACAAATTGTTCGCTTTCGTTAAATATGTTACATTCTCTAGGGTTTTGGGGTGAGCACTACATCATAGGTCATGCTTCTATGACTACAAGTCTGGCTACTTTCCAGAGGAGTTTTATTTTGTCTTATTTTTTCTTCCTCCAAGAGGAAATCATGGATCTTTTTGGTGAGACATATTGTTTCCTTTTGTATCTTATCATTTTCTATTTGTTCCCACTCCATTAGGGTATCCACCCTTTTCATTTTTTAGAGATCCTTTTTTTGTGTTTATGATAATTTCTTTTTTTTGGTATCAAGTTAGGTCCCACCTCTTGAAGTACCTTATAAATTTTTCTTTCTATTGAGGGTTTCTTTCTCTCTTCTCTCTCATTGCAAGAATGATTGGTTTTGGAAACCCTTCAATCACCTTCTCCAAGATTTTGTTAGCCTTCTTGACTTATCTTACCAAGAATCATATTATTCCCTTTGTATTCTTTGGATCTGCCTCTTCATACATGTTAAGTACTTGTGGTGACATGACATGGTATAGCGTGGAGTTTGTGGTGGCCATGGCACTAATTTCATATTGTAGTTGTTCATGAAACTCTTGCTATGGGATGCTATGAGATTTCCATAGAGTTCTCTTTTTTCTTCTTCTACAAAGGATTTTTCACTTCTTTAACTTCTTCTTCCTCCTCTCTAGAAATATGGATAATCTTCCTTTTCACTGGTTGTTTGGGCCTCACCTTTCTAGTATTCTTTTCTACACTCATTTGAAGTAAGTTCTTCAAGACCTCTTGGACATGTAGAGTGGTCATTGTTTGTCAGGATAAGGCCAATCCCTCTGATTGTACATTGGCCACTCCATGTAATCTTCTAGACCTTCATTATGCTAATATGCCTATTTCTAGGGTTGTGCAAAGGAAGATGGTTGCACTGTCCCTTTTGGTGGGATGTGTAAGAGTTGGTATAGAATAAATCTACACCATGAAGTATTTGGTTGAATTGGTTATAAATTAATAAATTTCTACAAAATTTTTCAGCTTAGAGCCTGGTCATTTTATGTAGATCGACCATATTTCTTGATTTAGAATACCAAGGCATGTCGACCATCCTTGCATGTTTAAATCCCATGTATTTTTCACCCTATCAACATGCTAGCCGAGCAAGGCCGAGATATGTATGTCGTATCAATATCAGCTATATTCTTATTTCCTTGCATGTGAGTTTATTAGCCATTTTATGGCTATTCAAATTATATTTGAATAACAGAAGTTGTGTTACTTTGAAATGATGTAGAGAAATCATTAAATGTTCCCTTAGGGAATGGTTGTATTATCACTATTATTTGTTGGAAAATGTTCCTCAATCTTACTGGCATGTATACTCTTGAAAGAGAAAAGTTGGTGAGACCCTCTGGAAGTCTTACCGACTAGCAACAATACTCTTATCATTTGAAGTTCTTAGGTCACCGAGACTTCGCTTCTGTCTTGCTGACAGGAGTCATTGGCAAGACATGTCAATCGCTGTGAAAGTTTCCAACTCATTCCGCCCAAGCAGATCTCTTGCCGACGGGTTGATTTCTAATGGTTATCGGGGAGACTTGTGGCGACAAAAGTGATCAGGGAGAGGCTTGAACTTTCAGAAAGACTCACTCTGACAGTGTATGTCTCACCGATGGTTATTCACAAGGATTTCATCGGGGAGACTCTTGGTTGACAGGTTTGTGCTCGGTAAGATCTTTTGCTGATGGATGTGATCTCGCCGACAGGTTGGTGCATTCGATATAACCTCTTGGCGATAGCGGTGGTCTCTCGGACTGTTCTGTGCTCAGTGTGATGTCTCGCTGATAGCGATGGTCTTTCCGATAGAGTTACATGAGTTGAACTTCGGTGTGACCTCTTAGCGATAAGGTTTCTCTCGCTGACAGGCAGGTGCTTTTGGTGAGAACTCTTGCTGATAGCACTTGTCTAGCCGAGAGATCTACACAGGATGAATTTGTGTTTGGTATGATCTCTCACCAATAGCGATGGTCTGGCCGATGCTTCTATAGTGGATATTGATATGATGTCTTAGCGATGGTGGTGAATTTGAGTGATAATGACAGTTGAGTGTTGTGGCATCAAGGAGACACGAACTAGTGTCTCACCAACATGCGACACAATTTGAACGCCTTGACTGAATGACTATCCTACGTGGTTTGTTTTTGACCAATCAGAGAAGCGGAATGTGAACCACTAGCAGTTGACTGTTGTGGCCGTTCCTATGAGGAAGATCAACATACCATAAACGACATGGATATATTCTATAATTGAAGATGATGAATGGTTCGATGAATAGTTTGATGAATAGTTCGATGTGTGATCAGTGTGTATGAATTAAATTCAGAGAGCATTGTAACTAGGATGTTCTGTACAAGATTGATCAGGAAATTATGCTGTTGTAATTTGACATTAGAGAGTGAAGCTTGTACTTTGTATGTAATTTGTTTACTGTAATATAAAGGGGT
>VDFB02018665.1:0-11390 GCA_007258455.2 Sequoia sempervirens | reverse complement strand
AAACACATCCACCCATGAATAGAGCACAATTTCCTATCGACTGAGTGGATCTGCCCATGAAGAGAGCATATTTTTTTTATCTAAGGATGACTGATTGGACAAGAAAACATAGTTGTATGTGAACAGAGTGCAACTGCCTATTGACAGAGTGAATCCGCTTATGAACAAATCATATCTTCCTATAGAAAGATAGCGACTTGACGACAAAGGATGACTCAAACACAAGACGAACATGAATAGGATGGATTGAAGACACTCACTAGTATCAAAAATAAAACATGCTAGATAGAACACGCCTAAATTAGTCAATTAAAAGTGTTAACCTATCATAGGCCCACCGGTTGTGAGGCTAATATCTCAAGATTGACAAGGAGCATCACTCAAGCAAGAGTCAACAGATAGGGATCTCGTGGCACAAGGGCTTACCTTTTCCCTTTCTTTAGAGGTCATGAGACCTTCCTTGAAGAAACCCTACCTCTAATTAGGGAGATACATGGTGAGTAGCTTCGGACATGATATTGTACCCTACACTTAAATTGGCAATGACCGAAAGGTCCTAAGCTAGGAAAGTACAAGCTCTCTTGTGCATCCTCTAAATATGAGGGTATGTGAGGCACATCCAAGATCACTAGCCCATCACAAGCGTGGGTCTGGAACATCAATCAAACTATTTACACCAACCCTGCACTCCTAACTTGAAATCACCCAAGTATCAGAGCTTCACTAAACACAATGTGACTAGATTGGGGTACAACTTTCATTCTCCCTCCTTTGTATACCTCACTATTTCATGTGGTTGAGGTCATCCCTTAAGGTGATGAAATCCCTAAGCAGGCCTCCTAAAGAGAAGGTAATGCTAGGTATTTCTAATCTCCAGGATCAGACGTAGCATAAGGAGAGAACATACACACAAACTAGCACACCTAGGCTAATAGATGGACTTGAGTCATCTTATGATTTTTGATCCCTAGGCTCACTAAACGATGCAATGGGAGAGAATACGTCAACAAAGCACTCCAAACACAACAAACAAGTTAATTGACCCTTTAGAAAAATTGAAGTGTTCCTAAATTGGTACAACACAAACACCAAAGCTCTTCAACAAACATCATATAATAAATTCGTTAGTAGTCTAACCTTTGGTATTGGATGAATGAATCTATATATAGATGATAAGGGGACTCACAAGTGACATAAAAAGTTAGTAGATCAATAATAAATCAAGTAACAAATTGAAACTTCAAAAATGAAAGTACTAAAAAATCTATTACCAACAGAGCCACCTATCAGCAGAGCAAAGTCACCCCTGAAGGTTGTAGGATTGCACATCCACATATCTTCCTTTGTATCTAGCAATTTTGCTATGTTTTGTAACTGACCCTAAATGTGTTGAAGCCACTTATTTACACAACTTCCTATGTAGTAGTATATTCGATTATTCTTTACAAGTCTACCTCTATTGGAGTTAGTGGATCCACCTATGCAGCACATCCACCTTTGTGGATGTTGGGATGTCTAAAGGGATGGAAGCCAAAGTGTATCCACCTTTGTAAGAGACAGAGCCACCACTATATATAGCATATCCACCCGTGCAGTGGATCTACCTTTGTGGGAAAAAGCTTGCAACTACAAATCTATAAAAAAAACTTGTAAAAAAATGTTAGTAGACCCATGATGTGGGTCCAACCGGGTGTACCAGAATGTGTGCAGTGAAATTTCATCCTAAATGCAAGGAAATAACAACAAAACCAAGAAAAAACATAAAATCAAAAAAACACCCACAATTAGGGCCAAAAACTCATACCTTCTCCAAAGTATGGTGACTAGCTCGTTGTGTAGATTTTCAAATTCAGATACTGCAAATTTCCACTCCAGTAGCGGGAAAATATGTGAGCGCTATCCAGGGCCAGGAATACTGTTTATTCACCATCAATCTGGGCCCGACGACTCGTGAACAAAAGATGGATGATCTTCAAGGGTCGGTTTCCACCATTATACAACAAATGAATAAAGATCAGTGCATGAAGGAAGAGTTAAAGGAACATGTGGCAGACCTCACTGCTTACATCCAATAATGGACATCAATAGAGGAAGAAGCCCCAGTGGAATCATCTACACTTGCTCTTCTCTCCAAGGAGGAGATAAATAAGATGGAAAAGATGAAGAATTGGACTAAGTGGACTGAGTCCACTGCAGACTGGTTCAATAGAGTGGTATACAATGGTGATATGGCCATCTTCCATGTAGCCAGAGTGTATAATAAATTTTGAAGTTTTCAAAAACAAGTGGAAGACATGATAAACACCTATCAATAATTTCTTGAGCTATATCAAATACTTATTTGAAGCTAGAGAGAATCCTTAAGCTCTCCTGAGAAACATGGGAAAAGGAGTTGGAGCTTCCAAAAGAAGATCATGGGCTAGTGAAGACATGGCAGATGAATCTGGATTATAGGAAAGAGATTCTAGAAAAGGCCTTGCACAAACTGGAGCTTGATCATCAATGGGTCATGAAGCACTGGACAGATAGTAGAGATTATCTGAAGATGATGAAAGACTATGAAATGCCTGCCTTGGAGCTAGATCTGGAGAAGATCAAGTTGTTATTTCACCTGAAGATGGAACAAGGAGTTGGTGACACACTGTCACTGGATTTCATGGACTTTGTTGCAAGGGCTTTCACTCAGTGGGAATAGGTTATCAAGGCTATGCCCAAGTGCACCAAACACTGGGAGAAAATCACCGATAGATTCAAGAAGATAGCCTTTTAGATCCTCAAATCCGAGCTATTCGAAGAGAGGAAACTCATAGCCATGATCAAAAAATTTGTGGAGTATGCAACAATGTAGGAGGCTGGAAAGCCCATAATAGATGATGAATACTTGTTGAAATAGTTGCAAAAGGCTGGAAGTCACTACAAGACAAAATAGACTAGAGGACAAAATAGGGAAAAAGACAAAAGTCTATTTTATATTGTAATATATTGGGGGGTAGGTGAAACCCTAAGGGAAAATGAATCTTGACCACTCATTGCAAAATGAATCTTATCCATTCATTTCACTTTTTGAAAACTATAAATAGGGGCATCCTCTCATTTTCAGAGGGAGATGAGTTGTTGTGTAAAGATGCTGCAAAAAAATATATGAAAAGCATTATTTTGATGGTTTCTTGTGTTTTCTTCTCCATATGTGCATGATTCTATCTCCAAGTAGTATATTTTAGCTTTGTTTTTCCAAGTTTTAAGTTACTTCTAGTTATTAGTTCATGTTGTGCTTTAATGGTGAAGTATGCTATGGTGTTTGATGTCTTCCTAGCTCATACTTTTTGTTGTTTATTGATGATAAACTATTGTGTAAAGTTAGTTTGAGCTCATTTTTATTGTTGCACTTAATTTCAATTGTTATTCATGCTTTAATGGTTAAAGAACAATCTAAAAATCTGCAATGACCCTTTGAAGATTGCACTAATTTCATGAGACTATGGGCTATCCCTGGTTAAGTGGAGCTCATTTTTGGGAAGTCTGTCCATTGTAGCACCCTCCATTGTCACTGTTCATCATTAGTTACAGGTCTAGGAAACTTCTATCCCCTTTTCCCTTTTACCTTTTCTTTAAAATATAAAGTTAAAACAAAGTTCCAACATCATTATAAAACCAAATCTGATGAGCAAGACGGAGTTTTAGCTTACTGTTTTGAATTTGCGGCAACTATTCATTCATTTCCAAAACTTATAAAACTCCATTTGCAGACCCAAATTCCTTCAAGCTTAGTGAACCATAAATTCCCCTTTGTGATTACTAGCAAATCACATCAACCATTGAATTATTCCAAGCATTGTCATGACTTGACACCTGAGAGACCTTGAGGAAATTTCTAAAACTTAGTTGCAGAAATTACCTTTCAAGAGAGGCATTGCATTGGTGTTGTGCTTGTGTTGAGAAGTGTAAAACACCCATCAACAAAACTAGCACTAGAAGGAGGGAAAAATAATTTGGATAAGTTTGTGTCATCTTCCTCCCAAAGATCTCATAGGATAACAAGATTAACACCAAACAAGGGGGACTTCCTAGAGCTAAAATCCCCTACTAAGGTTAGGAGAGCCAAGAAAGGGGAAGCATTAGCTTTGGCTCCACCCATCTGACCTCCAATTCCTTCCATCCCTCCATCTCCATCTTGTCCTTCATCCCAAACATTATTTTCTCCAATCACTTCCCAAATCCAAGGTGTTGCCTTCACCCTTGTACCCCATTTCCAAGGTGTTGTCCCAATTGTTGTTCTGCTTCACCCCCGAATTGTTGTAGCACATCCATTGCCACCTCCACTTCCCACAATGGCTTGGTTGGGAAATAACCAATCGCCCTTGTCCTTCAATGATTACCATGACATGCCAAATAATTTGAAAGGCTTTTACACCAAGTTTCATCCACGTGACCCACAAAGAATAGCAGAAGAACACATCAAGATCTTCCAAATAGCATTGAAGGACATGCAGATCAAACATGAAGATGTGTTTTCGAGGCTCTTCCCCTACTCATTGGGGGATGAAGCATTCTATTGGTACATCCATTTACCTATAAGCTCTATCACTTTTTGGGATCTTATGAAGAACACATTCTTGTAGAAGTTCAAGGTTCCTGTTAGTCCTATAGAGCTATATCAACAATTTATGTTAGTGAGGAGGGAAGTCAATGAACCTATCAGCTCATTCAATAACTAGTTTCATAGGGCTTACATGAAGTGGCAGCCTCCATATGTAGTTGATGATGCATTAGCTAGGTTGGTATACTACACTGCCTTGGATAATCTCACGTTCTCTTTGGTTAAAAGGATGCATCAATTTCCTACAAGATTGGTGGATTTCATATGCAAAGGTAGCGAAAGTTAGCATAGATTTGAGAAAACACATCGTGGGTATGTTTCCCTCATTGGGACTAGCCATTGGCCCTACTCAAATCCAAGGGCTCACTCATGCTATGGCTCATCAAATGCCATTGTTGAACCAAGTACCATAGTTGTCAATCATGCCACATCCAAGTCAACCACTAAATCAAACTCCATCAGTACCAAGTTACTTACAGGATCCACAACAACAAGCATATGCACAATAGCCCTAGGTGCCTACATACTTGTAGAACTTTGAATCCCTAGCTGCTTAACAGAACCAACCTTTGGTGCAACCCATTTTCCTTCAGAATTTGGTGCCTCCTCAAAGTAATGTGGATAAGGATTGAATTGATGAGTTGACTGAGCTAGTGAAGAAGCTATCTACTGAGATGACTCATCTAAGGAACCAAAACAACCAACTGTAGGATTCCAAAAGGATCATTCAAGCCAACCTCAATCGAGACAATCATGACGTTGGTGCATCCTCTGGCCAAAATTATGAAAGAGGTCAGAATTCAAGGCAGAACTTTGAAATAAGGTCATCCCAAAGATAAAATAGAACGTGGAATACTAGGCCTAACAATGGAGGCATTCCCATGCCCATTGATCAATCGGGTGGTACAGACAAATCCATAAGTGGAGTTTACTTGGCTGAAGCTGCCCTTTTCGGATGGTACCGAATTCATAAGATCAACAGGCATTTCGATTTGGATTGCCCAGAGTTCCAAACTGCTGCAAAAATTTTCCAAGTGGAGGTCCAAAATACCGTTGATGGTGCGAGTTGCAGAGACATTGTGCCATCTCAGACGTATGATTCCTTAGTGTTGGTGGTCAACCAAGCTCCTTTCCTGAAGAGTGACAACAACTCGCCTGAGAAGGAAGTCACATCCAAGGAAGTGGAAGCAAAAGAGGTGAGTACCGAGAGCTCCCTATCTCAACTCTTTGATTCAGTAGATAATGGTCCTAAGGATGAGGAAGAGCCACATGAGGATGAGGTCCATATGTTTCACCAAAGAGCAACCCCTTATAACTTTATGAAAAATGGCGGGGAATGCCTTTATTGACCTCTACTCCTGTTAACACTTTTAATGCCACTTTAATCCTAATGCCATCCAATAATGCGACCTATCGAAGTTCCTACCCAACATTTCAACAAGAATAGGTAGCCTAATCCAAATCAAAACTAGCCCACTAATGCTACTCAACGAACTTTCTTCGAGGCAAAAGTTGAGCAAATGGGGGAATATGTAGCAGAGGAACTAAAGAAAGTCAAAGTAAGTCTATCATCCTTTGAGTTGTTAAGGGTACCCGCTATCAAGAATGCCTTCTTTAGGTCATTGAATGGGACTGTCTCATCAAAACCAACTCTCAAAGTATCTACAAAGAGAGTTTCATTGGAAACCTCCGACAATGAGCCTGTAATTAGGGAAATCATAGGAAGGAAGCCCAATCAGCCCCCAAACTAGCAAACTAGTACAAGCCAACCACTGGGAAAGCCACCAACCAACAAGCAAGGTTAAGCACAAACAAGAGATAAGAACAATGACAAGGATAAGGTTCAAGTAACCCAAGTTGATGTCTTTGTGGGACTGTTTCAAGGAAGATTGGAGACTCCTCCCTTCTTGTTAACAATCCGTATATTCAAGAAAAATCTCCACAACTACTTACGAGATTCAGGTTCCTTAGCCAATGTCATTCCACTTACAGTATGCCAGGCACTATGAATAACTCTGACCCCGTCCAAACGAAAGGTGACTTAGCTTGATAAGACTGAGGTGAACATAGTGGGGGAGTTGAACAAGATCCCTATGTAGGTCGTAGTTGAACCAAGAGTGCAGCAAGTCATCAACATTCAGGTTGCTGATATCCCAGACACTTATGGAATCATATTGGGAAGAGATTGCACCCAAGCTTTGAATGGTTATGCCGCCACATATTACTCTCACTTGTGGTTGTCATGGAAGGGACTGCCTAATTAAATTTGCATTGACTGAGAACCTAGGATGAAGTTCATGATTACTGAGTAAAACAACATGAATGAGTTATTGTTTGCAAAAATGAGGTTGGGTAACTACTTCCTTGCATCTTACTAGGATCAAGAAGAAGAAGAAGAAGTGGAAGAGGTCCTTGTGCTATGCGAAGTTCCCACTAATTTAACTTCCCTTCCTAATAGCACTAAAGTGGTAGTAGAATCCAAAGATGAAGAATTCCAAGAGGATGGCCGCCTTGGGTTGGTTGATGGTTTTCAAGAATTTATGCAGAAATGTGCACACGATCAGCTCAGTTTAGGAGCCAGAATGGATTTTGAAGAGTTATTACTACCTAGTTGGTGTAGGGTGCACAATGTAGCTCATTTTGAATTTGAATGCTACCTATGTCAAACGACAGTAGGCGTATCAAATGGAAGATCACTCTAGGAAATAATATGGCAAAAAACAGACCGGGGAGCGACCAAGTGTGAGCAACCACCCGAGGATCTCGCGAGGGAGAATAAGCAACGGTGAAGAGAAGGATGTCTACTCCATTAGCTTCAAAGGCAAGAGCCCTCCCAAGTTTTGGACACTACGCTTCGACGAATCCAAATCCAAGCAAGGAGTAGGGGCAGGCTTCGAGTTCATTAGTCCTACAAGTAAGATGCATTTCAAC
The DNA here is from genome assembly GCA_007258455.2 of Sequoia sempervirens. Classification (NCBI taxonomy): domain Eukaryota; kingdom Viridiplantae; phylum Streptophyta; class Pinopsida; order Cupressales; family Cupressaceae; genus Sequoia; species Sequoia sempervirens. Next base: position 3,862 of record VDFB02018665.1, on the reverse strand, counting down.
GCCCATAGATTATAATTCTATTGCACCAATAATGTAGAAGAATACAAAGCATTAGTTCATGGGCTACTAATGGCATTAAGAAAGAAAGTCAAAATGTTCCAAGTCTTTGGTGATGTCGAATTAGTCATAAAACAAGTTAGGAAGTTGTACTCTTATCATGATAAAATGCTAGCAAACTATAGGCACAAGGTATGGGATCTCATAGAGGTTTTAGATGCATTCAATATTCATCTCATTCCTCACAACAAAAATCAGACCGCTAATGCCTTAGCCCAAGCAGCCAGTACCCTCTAGCCCTTGTCATTAATTGGCTTAAAGGAATTCACTATAGAGCTCACCTCTACCCCATTAGTGCTAGACAATGTCACTCATTTTCAAGTGTCCAATGACGACAAACACATCCTAGACTTCATCACTAGGTCCAACGTATTAGCATCCCAAATCATTGATGAAGTAGAGCCAGAGGAGGCTGAGCTTGATATTGAAGGAGTGGTCAATTTAAAGACTAACACGATACTAAGAGGCATGGTTCAATTGGAGAGGATATTCGACTTAGATCACATCAAAGATCAAGATCAGTAGACTAAGAAAGAGTCAATAGATAGTTAGTGTGACACTCATAACACAGATACTACAGAGGAGGTCAAAAATGTTTTTATTGGAAAAGTGTGCACCCCAGAGGAAAGAAGAGGGATTGTTGATGCTCTGTGTGATTACTTGGGGATATGAGGACCTTAAAACCTATGACACATCAATCATCACTCATAACATTCCCCTAAAACCAGATGTGAGACCCTTTCGGCAACGTCAACGCCTAATTAATGCACTGCTGGAACCTATTATCTTCAAGGAAGTGTAAAAGCTACTTTTAGCCAGAATTATCTTTCCCATCCGACACTCCATGTGGGTGGCCAATTTGGTCCTAGTTAGAAAGAAGAATGGGGAAATTAGGCTATGCATGGATTTCAAGAATCTAAACTGAGCTTATGAAAAGGACAACTATCCGGTGCTCTCACTGGATGAGGTATTACAAATAGTAAATGGCTTACAAATGATGCCATTTTTGGACTACTCTGGAAATAATCAAGTGATGGTAAAGTATGAAGATAGGCATAAAACAATATTCACCACAAAGTGGGGAATGTTTGTATATAGAAGGATGCCATTCAGATTGATCAACATAGGCGTGACATTCCAACACACCATGGACATAGCCTTCAAGGATCTCATCGATAAGTGCATCATCATATACATGGATGAGCTCATTGTATTCTCCAAGAAAAGGAGAGACCACATCTCAAACTTATGCAAGGCTTTCCAGAAATGCAGAGAGTTCGACATCTCACTGAATTTGAAGAAATGCATCTTCAGAGTGACTGAAGGAAAGCTACTAGGACATGTGATCTTAAAAAATGGAATCTCCATAGATTTGAAACACATACAGGCTATATTGAAAATTCAGCCTCCGGGTAGAAAAAAAGAGATGAAGTCCTTTTTCAAAAATATCAACTTCATCAAGAAGTTCATCATAGGCTTCACAAAAATAGTTAAACCATTGAAGCCCATGATCAAGCAAGATGCCAAAGTGGAATGGATGCAAGAAGCCAAATAGGCTTTCGAGGAAATTAAGAGGGCTATTGTAGATGCTCCAGTGCTGGTTATCCCAAATTATTTGAAGCCTTTGTATATCTACTCCTTTGCTTTTGATCACTTGTGTGCCAGTATGTTAATGCAGAAAGATGATGAAGGTAATGAGCACCCCGTTGCATTCATGAGTGCTCCATTAAAATATGTTGAATTACAATACTATAATGTTGAGAAGTAAGCATACACTTGGTTCATGGAGTTAAGAAATTTAGACACTACATCCTAAGGAACAAAGTGTTCACCATTGTTCTAGACCCAGCTGTAAAAACCCTGTTGATATAGAATGAACCAAGAGAAAGAAGAGAAAAATGGGTTATGTTGGTATAGGAATATGACATGGAGATTCACCCTATGAAGCTGGTCTGAGGGCAAGCTCTCACCCACACCATTGTAGAAATAGAACCTAAGCTCACGGTGCAACAATATCACTTAGAGGATGTTTCCTTGGATGAATGGTATGACAACATCATCTACTATTTGTTGAATAAAAAATGTCCACCATAGTTGCAAGGAGTACAAAAATGTGCTTTAAGACTGAAAGTTAACAGCTCTAAATGCTACAGGGGGCTATTTTGAACAAGAAGAATCACAAGGGAGTTTATCTCAGGTTCCTGGGCAAGGTAGAGGCAACTGAGGTGTTGAAGTAATTTCATGATAAGATTGGAACTGGTCATGGATTCGGCCCTTCAACAACCCATCTGATCCTATAGGTTGGATATTACTGGCCGGCCTTGTTCAAAGATGCTCATAACCACGTCAAGACCTGTCACGTCTGCTAGACTATTGCCACTAAGGAAAGGTATGTTGTTGTCCTGTTGCAGCCAGTTGTTGAGGTAAGACCTTTTGCTTAATGGGGGCTCGACTTTATTGGTCCAATGAACCCGCCATCCTCTACAAGCCACAGGTATATTCTGACCGGTTTTGATTATTACACTAGATGAACTAAAGTGATCACTTGTAGGAAATATACATTTGAAGTAGTGGTTAATTTTCTTGAAAGTTTTCTTGTAAATTGTTTTGGTTGTCCCTTTGCCTTTTTCTATGATAATGGTCTTGTGTTCACTTCCCTTAAATTTTCTAGTTGGGAATTTGACTATGGGATTTTCCTTAAATTCTCATCTAATTACTATCCCCAATGGAATATTCTAGCTGAATCCACAAATAAAAATTTGTTGACCATCATACAAAAACTACTCGACAAGAACCCGAAAGATTGGCATACCCTGTTGCATTTTTCTCTATGGGCAGATCACACACGTCATAAAGGCAGCTTTAGAAAATTCACCTTTCTACCTTGTTTACGGCTTAGAGCCTATTTTCCCAGTTCATCTCAAGATCCCCATGCCACAATTCATCAATTCCTATTACGAGGAGGGAGAACGTAATGAGGCTCACTTAGCTAAGCTACTCCATTCGGAAGAACTTCGTAACCAAGCAATAGAAAAAAATTCCAAACATCAAGGCGTAGTGAAGAGATGGTTTGACTTCTGAGCCAAAGTTAAGGCCTTTAGAATCATTGATTTAGTCCTATGTTGGGACAAGGCCCATGAGAAGAAAGGAGGACATGACAAATTTGACAAGCTCTAGCTTGGCCCCTTCAAGTTTTTTGAGATTTTAGGAGATAATTTCTTTCATCTTAAAACGCTCATAGGAGAGGATATCTCATTTCCAGTCAACAGGCAATACCTCAAGCATTATTTCCTTGCCTAATCCATCTAAGCTCACCTCTTTGTATATAGCTATATATAGTTAGGGTAGGTCTTTCTTTGTTGTTTTTCTTTTGTCCTGCTTTCACTTGCTTTCCTAGCTGTCATTTTATTGAGAGCATTGTCTGATCCTAATGTGGTGGTTGTGCTTGGCCTTGTTAGAAGGCCCACTTTTTTGCATGGTCCTTGCGTTCCTTGGATAAGTCTTCATTAGTTACCATGAGTTTATGTCTACTTCCGTGAAGTGGATTTCCTCACTTGAACTCGGGCTTGACCCAGGATGGGACCCTTGATTGAATCTTGTTACGTTATCTGAGATGACACATAATATACACTTTTAAAATACTCTTGATGAGTCATACAATAGTCATCATGAAACCTAGGCAAGTGAAAAATATTAAGTCTGCTCTAGTGACCACTGTGATCTCCAAACCCACTATAAGCTTCACTGCTTATACAATTGAGCAAAAGGGAATAAAAATAAAATATAAAAAGAAAAAGAAAGAAAA
>VDFB02018664.1:0-30994 GCA_007258455.2 Sequoia sempervirens | reverse complement strand
AATAATTATTTATTAAATTCAAAGTAAAGCATAATTTATATTGGTGGAAAGTTGAGAATCTCCTTTAAAAACCCTTTCAGTTTCATCAATTTTGGGTAAAAAAAAAGTCGTCAGCCACATACCCTACAAAAACCCATCATATTGCCACTTTTTGGCCCATCATGATCCTGCACATACCCTTTAAGATATCCTCAGGAGGAGGCATCCATCTACCCATCCTTTGAACTTTCATTTTCGTACGTCTACCCCTTCTGACACAAGCAGAGGCAGGAGACAAACCTTGAAAACCCATTCTGTCAATAATTTTAGTATCCCCTCTATCAAGCAGGAACATCACTTCACATTTAGCTTCCACAGTCTCCTGGATCATTCCCAAAATTCTATGCCAAACTTGTTGAATTCCTAACCTTTCCCCTCAAAAAATCCTATGATTTCGTTATAGCCAAACCTACCAGAGAATAAAGGTAGGTCCAATGCACCAAAGAATCTGAAGAAAAGGAGTCAAAGTAGGAGGCTTACCCAAAATTCTCCAGAATTCCACCAGGGATGAAGCATGAACACAAGGGTGTTTCCAAAAACCCCACCAAAGGTGCTAGAGCTACAAGGAGAAAGTACATATGAAGAAAAAATGTGAAGAGTCCTCCTCACCAACACCACACAAAACACATAAGGAAGGTCCATGAAATCCACGCTTCTAAATATTGTCCCAAGTCAAACACCTATTCCAGAATAAAGTCCACACAAAGTAGTTACATTTTGGCTAAGAGAAATTATTCCACACATACTTCCACCAATGGACCTCTTCTCCATTCAACTTGCAGGCCATCAATTCCTGATATCCACTAGCCACAAAAAAATGCCTTTAGGATTTGGGCACCAAGCAAGAACATCCTTGTCCTTGAGGGAACTATAGTGTCTAACTGATAAAATACTATGAAGCTCCACACAATCTTCCTCCAAACCTTCCATCGGCCACTCATGCGGGGACTTCTAGCTAGCAACCTCCAGCTGACCACAAGGGTGAAAACATTTAAAATCACTCACCCTTGACCAACCAACCTCAAGGAAGTGTTGGCAGAGAGCCAATAAATTAGGAAACTAAGAGATAATGGGAGGAAAACCATCCCAAAAGTCTGACCAAAAGAGAGCATTTGTTCCCTTCTTACATATCCAAAATAATCCCTCCTTAATCAAAGAAGCCCCTAAATTCTTGAGAGTCCCCCAAATTATGGATCCACTTCCCACCAAAGGATAATGAGGAACCTCCTCCTTTGGGATCCTAGGAAGATACTTATGAAGTATAATTCTAGCCCATAGCTGATCTTGCTCCACACACCATATCCAATAAAGTTTTGCAACCAATGCCATCCCAGATAAAGTTGATTGCCTCAAACCCAAACCACCCAACTGTTTTGGAGAGCACACAATATCCCATCTGACTAGGCTCCATTTAGAAGAAGACAAGTTTCCGTCCCATAAAAACTACCTTGCCAAGGAATCCAATTCCTTAACAAAGCCCATCAGAGCCACCTAAAGCATACATCTATACAAGGGAAGAGCCTGAACCACAGATTTAAGCAACTGAACACACCCAGCAAAGGAAAGCCATCTATGAGTCCAATGATTAACCTTCACTTGAAATTTGTCTAGAATATACTGCCAAGAATCTCTAGGGAGCTTACCAGAAGAGATTGGAATACCCAGATAAGTCAAAGGAAGAGAGCCTACCTGAAACCTCATAATAAGAGCAATTCTTTGTTGAATAGGTCTAGGTGTATTAAAAAAGAAGATGGAGGACTTATCTTCATTAATTAATTGATTGAAAGTAGTGAGATAAACATCCAAAGCCTTACACAGATTAGTAGCCTCCCTGATTGTAGCCATACCCATCAGGTCAGTATCATCCACAAATTGTAGGTGTGACTGAGGAGGTAGCTCATTTCCCCACCTCCACCCCTAGATAGCCCCTAACTCAATGTTACTTTTCAACAATCTTCCCAACCCTTTAGCTATAACAAGAAAGAGATAAGGGGAAAGAGGGTCCCCTTGCCGAAGACCACGAGATGCTCCAAAAAGCTCTATGTGCTCCCCATTGATTAAAACAGAGAAGGAGGTAGAAGATACACAACACATAACCCACTGAATCCATTCCTTAGCAAATCCAAAGGCCCCAAGAATATTTCAAAGAAAGGACCATCGAACTATATCATAAGCCTTAGCCATATCAAGCTTGATAAACATTGCCTTAGCTTTTGACGTAGCCATAGAGTGGATAGTCTTCGTAGCAATAACAACTCCATCTATAATTTTCTAGTCAGCCACAAAGCCACCTTGCTCCTTAGAGATAAGCCATTTAAGCCATTTCTTCAACCTTTCAACAATCACCTTAGATATAATCTTATAAATCACATAACAAAGGGAAATGGGATGAAATTGGCTTAACCAATCTGCCCCATCACATTTTGGGATGAGGGCAAGAAAAGTGGAGTTCAATGCACGAAGCATTTGTTTATTCCTCTGAAATTCCTGGACCACCTCTAATAAATCAACCTTAATAATATCCCAAATTTTTTGAAAGAATTCAATCAAAAACCCGTCGGGACCCAGAGCTTTCCCTTTCTTCATATGGAAAACAATCTCCTCCAACTCCTCCAGAGAAATATAACGCATAAGATTATCATTCATTTTTCTAGTAACAAGTTGGGGGATGCAAGAAAGAACCTAAACTTCCTCAACAAAACCCTCCTGAGTGTCCTCCCTAAAAAGAGAAGTAAAATATTGCATTGCCTCTCTAGATATCTCCTGTAAGGAGGAAAGTTGTTCTCCCCTATCATTCACAAGCACTAGAATATAATTACCATGCCTCCTCGCCTTCACCAAATTGAAGAAGAAGGCGGTATTTTTATCCCCCTCTTGAAGCCACTCCACACGAGCTTTCTGTTTCCAATAAATTTCCTCATGCATTTCACATTCTTCCAGGATTTTTAAGGCCATAGCCTCTTCCTGAAGCAAGGATTCTGACAAACCATTCTCCCTGATTTCCCTGGTTATATTATCTAACTTAGATTGAGCAATAGCTTTGTCATGAAAAATGTTCCCAAAACATTGGCGATTCCAATACTTGAGTTGGTATTTAACATATTGCAATAGCTTGGCAAAAGTATACATAGTTGTGCCATAGGCGAGTCTACCAATCCTCCACCAGTGAGCAACATAGTCCTGTAAAGAGGGATCACACAACCACATAAGTTGGAACTTGAAAGAAGGAGATCGGGCCATCCGAGTAGAGGACACCACTAACTTAATAGGCCAGTGATCCGAAACCGACCAATCCAGAATCTCTGAACAAGTAGACCAGCCACCACCAACCCAAAAACAAGAAACTAGAAAGTGATCAAGTCTTTCCACAATGCGCTTCTCCTTGATTCTCCGATTGTTCCAAGTAAACTATCCATTTCTAGGCTTGATATCCACCAAGTTCAAAGCCGATGTGTTATCACGAAGCAAGAAAGCAGAAGATTCCAATCTTGCTATACCACCCTGTTTCTCAGCCAACTCAGTAATGGCATTGAAATCTCTAGCCATAATCCAAGGGTGATAAGGCACAATACTTCGGATAAACCTTAAATGGGACCATAAATATTGCTTACCCAAAAGGTCAGTAGGAGCATAAATGTTGGAGAGGAGGATAGTTTCCCCAGTCTCAATGCTTGTAGTGATCACAAAAACAAAGGATTTAGAAGACATCCACCAGAGAGGGAGAATTCTCAAAGGATTCTAGAGGCAAGCCACACCCCCAGCAATACCATGAGCACTAATACACTGGAAATTACTTCTACTCCACAACTTAGATGGTAAACCAGTCATGCTTTCAACAGATAACTTTGTCTCCTGTAAAAAAAGAAAATCAGGAGAGTGAATTCACACCAAGTCTCAAACAACTTTTTGTCTAGGGCCATTGTTCAAGCCCTATACATTCCAAGAGAGAATGATCATTTTGGAGGATTAGAAAAGTGGGAGTCAAGAGTTTTGACAGAACCTGACTCCACTAAAGTCTCCCCCATTAGCTTGATTTTTTCAAAATATTTCTTTCTTCTAGTCTTGGAAGGCTTCTCAATAGTCCCTTTCTTCAAGTCTTTTCAAAGAATACCCAATGTAGGAGAAGCCTTGCTTCCTTTTGCTGCATTAGGAACTATTTTCGAAGGAGGACTAGTTTTATCTCCCACCATCAATGGTGCAGTAACCATAGACTCAGGTTCCCTAGATGTTCCCAAACTCTGATTTGTGTCCATTTGCAAGGCCCCCTCTATCTGTGGAATCTAAATGTCCTCTGTGACAATGCCTTCCTAAACCTCTTCCATAACACTCTGGTCCTTTCCCAACATACTAGGGTTCACCTCCTATAGACTGAGATCATCCAAAACCTCAAACCAGTTAAAGGTATCTCCCTCTTGTCTTTCCTTAAATGTTATCTTCTGACCCCAATTCTTATTGCGAACTTTAGTAGGAATAAAACCCTCACCACCTGCAACCTCACTAGACATAGGGGCTTTTCCTTTGTCACCCATTAGAGGGTTATGAGGGGGTTGATATGACTGAGTCTCTGGTGTCTTAGATCTTGGGAATCTTCTCTGAAGATGGCCATATTCATGGCAAAGATGACAATGAAATGACAGTGTTTCATAGTCTAACTGTTGAACCCAAGAATATGAACCCACTTGAATTTCTAAGGAATTAGGAAGAGGGTTACTTATATCTAATTCAACACAAATGCGAGCAAAATTCATTACCTTTCTTTCCCTCGTTTGTTGAGAGGTGCCCATAGGTTTACCCAATAGTGCAACAACATTGTGCAAGATATCATTATGCCAGCACTCAATAGGAAATCTGGGGAGACACACCCAAATAGGAACACGATTCGGTAGCTCCTCTAAAGGATTGAAACCCACATGCCAAGGTTTCATAAAAAGACCAACCTGATTGTGGAAGTAACGTCCACCCTCAAAAACTTTGTTCTGATCTGCCATGCAATTGAAAACCACCATGAAGTAGTTGTTTTCCAACAACATAATGTCCATTTCCCCCTTAGGAGACCAAGTTTGCTGCGACCATGACTCCAAAAATTGAAGTGAAACCCTCATTCCCATGAATTTGCAAAGCAAGGCATGCTTCAAAAAATATTCAATGTCCTTAGCAATGGATTCTAGCTAAATCACCAAAATGGGTCTCTCCTTAGAGCGTTCCAGTCAACCTTTCACCTTCAGAATTCGAGATCCTCCTGTAGGCACAAAACCTCCATCTCCAACATCATTGGAAAATAAACTATTATCAAACATTCTTGTCTTTTGGTTTGGGGAAGAAACCCCAATAGCAGCACCAAAGTTAAAAGGGGATTTTTCCCTAGAAGTCGCGCCTGGATCCATAACCATAGGCGAAAGCACACTTTGTAGAAACCAAAGAAGAAGAAAACCAACAAAAGAAATGTTGAAACTACAAACACTAAGAGATAGAAAGCCAACCCCAACCCCGACCGACAACCACAAACCACAACCCGAATACTAGACAAAGCCCAACCCCACACCCAGCCCAAAAACAAGAAGCAAATAAGCCCAAGATCGGGTGCATGCAAGAATGAAAGGCCCCTCATGTAGGCCACAACCTACATAGACCAACGCTCTCCATCGCCCTCTCTCCTCCAAAATCCAAAAATCTAAAATTTAGAGTATTAATAAACATTGTAATTAGACATGTTTGATTTATTACAAAATACTAGGCAATAATAGAATGTTACAAATAATTTAAACAAGACATGAATCAAGGGAGTAAAATCATAATGGATCTTTGTTAAATTGAAATATCATCTAAAATTCTATTTATTAGAAAATATGAAAAAAAAAAATAGCATTCCCATTTCAAATATATTTATCCTAAAGAAATTGTCTTTCTTTTGAAAGATTCCATCTAATATTTGTAAAATGATTACTTTATGTTAAAGGCAACAAACCTTCTCCTAAGAAAAGAGAGCTATCATTTATTTATATTCCACACTATATTAAAGAAAATGATTATGATTTTATTTTTAATTTTGTGATTGATAATATGAAAAATCTAAAATAAAGATAAGGTAGATTGGTACAAGCTTTTAGGGAGTTTTTAAGGAATTGTAAATTGTTTAATGGTAAATCAACTATCCATTTAATGGTAAAAGCCTCCAAAATCTCACTTATCATGTGAAAGTTAGATAGATATTCATTTTCCAACTAGATGGAAGCATTCTATTTACATTTTCAATGGTTTTTTTGCTAATTTGATGCAACATTCTTTCTTCATTTACATTTAATACTTAATTTCTTTTAGAAAAAAAATGGTTTTCTCTTACTTTATTTCATTCCTTATTTACCACTGATTATTAATTGTTTAATCTAATCACATATAACTAAAATTGCACCAGATACACAAACACTACTCCCTAACTCTCAATAATTTCACCATGTGAGCTGATTTGTCAATTTTTATTGTTTACTGAAAACATGTTGTATTAAATATAATAATATTCTAAGTAGTTGAAGCTTCCACATTGAACTATAATTGGATTTTTTTATTGGGCTACTAGCTCTTGATAGTGGAAGAGATGTGTGGATCAAATCTATGGGTACCCACTTCCACTTCCACCCATTGGAGGGAATTTGCACTTGATCTACCCTAATGTCCAACCCCATGTACAAACCCGTCATCAAAATAGGGCACAAATCTATTATTAAATATATTCTACATGATTTATTTATTATTGTAAAATTACCTTTCTAAATGTTGAGACATAACATGAACTATAATGTAGAATGTCATTCATTTCTCAATGCTCATCTGTCTAAGTAAGTATGGAAAAACTTGAGTTGTCCAAAACAATCTCCATTATCTATGAGGTGTTATTATTTCATAAAAGATAACTTCCTTTTCAATGGTTTATAGTATCATTGATATCATAATAACATTACACTAAAAAACCCTAATATAGTGATCTTTTTTACCATAAAATCTAACAAAATGTATGGAACATGTTTCAAGCAACATATAACTCAAAAAATATATTTTAATTTGAATGACACAAATATGAAAAACAATCAGCATAATTGTTGCATCTCCTTCTGATGCAAGTGCTAGTGAATATATAAAAAATAACTTGAAAGCATGTAGAAAAACCACATGAAGATTGACTTGAAGACATCCAACATCCTACTAAGAATACATTCGTTACATATCAAAAATTAAAAAAAAATCGAATTGGTGTTTAATGCACTCATGCTAAGAAACATCTGCAGAGAACGGGAGCATGCCATAATGCCTTAACTAGTCTGATACCACTCAAAAAAATTATTTTTCCTTTGTACATTTGGAGGTGGAGGAAACTAATGTCCTCTGCTCTCTCATCATCTGCTTGGAAGTTACTCTGTTCGTCTCTGCCTCATCCAAAGTTTTTCATATATTTTCCATGGCCGAAACCCAGAGGATCTGAGCGTCCACTTTTGATGGATATGCGGGGAAATTACCGAGGAGAAGTTTTGGAACAAATGAAAGGGTAAAAGATAATAAATAAATAAGCGTATGCCTCGGGTATTGGGCTAAGTTTGGTTCTCCATGAGTTGTTATACTTGTTACGGTCAAACTTCGTCCGTGTCGATGCTATGCATTTCGACTCTGCTCTCGAAATGGGAAATTCATTAAAACGATAAAAATCTGATTTATGAATTTAACGTCTATCTATTTCCTGCTCCAGCTCATGCGTGACTTTAGGACATCGACTTGTTCTGCTTTTATTGCAGGCAGCAGCTCCTTGTACGACCATGACAGCCATCTCTGAAGACATAAGGGGTATTGCAATTTTTCCGATGGAAGGAGAAAATAGAGGTGATCCCGTTGCAATTCTTCCTGCGCACACGTGACACAACTTCCTCTTTCCTTGAAATTCTAATTCGACGTAGGGATTAGAAAAGACCATTATAGAATTCTCTTAAAACTAAATATAAAAAATTATGGTTTTATAATAAAAGTGTCTATGAAGGTTAGTATTTATGTATAATGTTTCAAAATGAAGCTGATTATTGACGGGTTCTAGTCTTGCTGGTGAAGTTGAAAGATTTTGAATGAGTCCACAAGAGATCAAGTCTTGTTGAGTTCAAGGTCCTAACATCTAAGGGATGAGTTTAATATAAAACCCTCCAATAAGAATTTTTCTTTGATAAAAATAGCTCTTAAATAGTGTAGTTGGTATGTCAATTGTATTTCAAATGGTAATATTTTTAACATAAGTATAAAAAAAGATGCAGACGAAACATGGTATTTTCATCATTTTGTTGTAAATATTTTGAGGATTTATTAATTAGTTTTTTAAAGAAAATTTAATACTTGGTGGGATTTGAAAAGTGAAGTCTTAACATGCACCACTATAACTTCCATTCATATGAGTCTTAACATGCACCATTATAACTTCCATCTATATGACTTGCCCTTCACCCATGCAAGGGAAAATTGAAAGGATTGAACTTGCAACCATCATTTGTGTTTTCCAATGGCTTGACCATTTGATTCATAGTTGAGAACTACTTTTTAAAACTTAAGTTGAGAAAGATATTATCTTTAAGAAGTTAAATATAATAGATAATTGAAATTTAAAAGATTTGAACAAATTAACAAAATTGCTAAAATAAATAGGTTTCTTTTGTTTTCAATAGCTTACAAAAAAGTATTAAGAGAAACTAAAATATTTCATAATATACTTATGAAATTGACAAAAACAAAGTTAAATCTCTTTCCTAAAATTCATGTTAATATTCCAAATAATCTAAGAAAGTGCTTGTTATTTAGATTTGATTGAATTAAGAGTCATTAACTATCTTAAATATTATTTGTCAACTCTCATAGTTCTACAATAAAACAAATATTCTTATAAAACAACTGAGATAAGATTTATGGTTTGGTTTTATTAGGCCTGCACAATTGCAACACAAATTATAGTTTTTTAAATCAATCTTGTTGATACATATAATTTACAATTGATATATTCTAACAAATATTTATTACAATCATAACCTTAACTATTGATCTTATATAATCTAACCATATTTACTACTCCAAATTATACATTATCATCATATTCAAAAACACTACTTGCCAAACATCTTCATTATTTTAAAATTGTATATTTTCTTTTTAATTTCGATTTAAAGACAACAATTTTAAAAGTGCAAATTTTCATCAATCATACAAATATACATATTTCATTTATAAAGCAGAATATTTCACGCCATTTCATTTCCTTGACACTTGTACATAAAATTTCACACTCTATTTGAAGCATTGTGGTTGAAGTTTCATGAGAAACAAATTCTCTACTCCATCCACATCACATGAAGATTTTGACTTCAAGACATCCAACATCCTACTAAGAATACATTTTTAAGATATCAGAGACAAACTATTGAATTGGAGCCTAATGCACTTTGGACTTTGCCATAAATGCCTTAATTAGTCCGAAATCACTCAAAAAAAAATTACTTTTCCTTGTAGATTCGGATGAAACTATTGTCCTCTCATCATCTGCTTGGAAGATACTCTGTTCATCTCTGTCTCATCCAAACCTTTTCACATATCTGCCGTGGCCGACAACCAAAGCTTTACAAATCAGCGTCCCTTTTTACCGGATATGCGGGGAAATTCCTGGGGCGAAGTTTTGGAATGCATGAAGCTTTAGTAGATAATGAGTCAATAAGCGAAGGCCTCGGGTATTGGGCTAAGTCTCGTTCTCCATGACTTGTTATGCTTGTTGCCGTCGAACTTCGTCCCTGTTGATGTCATGCGCTTCGACTCCGCTCCCGAAATTGGAAATTCATTAAAACTATAAAAAGCTGGTTTATGAATTTGACGTCCATCCATTTCCTGCTCCACCGCATGCATGACTTTAGGACCTCGACGCTTTTTGCTAATGCTGTGCTTGTTCTGCTTTGATTGCAGGGCAGCAGCTGCTTTTACGACCATGGCAGCCATCTCTGAAGGCAGTAAAGGGTATTGCAATCTTGTCAATGGAAGGAGAAAATAGAGGCGATCCAATTGCAATTCTTCCTGTGCAGAAAGAGGGGACAAATACTCATTAAAGTTTATGGTGTCAGATAGGCAGACGAAGAAGCCTTCCCTTTCGCTTAAAACTTGAGCTACCTTCACTGGATCTTCATACTCCCGAAGCACACAATCGTCCACAATTAACTTTGCTGTTGGACGAGTTTTGGGGGAAGTAGATAAAGAACTGCCCATATCCTCTGGATTTCTGAAACGTAGAGAATGAGTGAAGCTGTCCATCCGGTCTCTTCGTTTGTATATATAGGAATAAAATCAGGTTAACTTACTAGTGAATCAAAGTGTGGAAACGTAAGCGAAATCGTCATATGGATGGAGTAGGAGGACCCATGTCAATGCCACATTGGTGTGCTCGACAAGCAAACAAAGTCACACAATTGTAGACGTAAGTGAAATCGTAATGGAAGGAAGAGGGAAGAGGGGAGGTTAGAGAGTGGATGGTTCCGATTCGGGTTTGACAAAGAAATAATATCACAATGATTGCATGGCACACCATTTTCTCCATGTGCATTGCCATCCTATATCCTCTAAGCCAAGTACAACATTATCACCTTGAAAATAGGAGGAATTTCCGAACTTTAATCTTTTCCTACTTTTTATATTTCTTACATAGTTTAACAGAGCCCCTATTTTGTATATGATTTTCTATTGCAAGATAAAAGCTACTCATTACATCTTTTTATGAAACCTTGCAGTTTACACCAAGAGCACGTATGAAAGGATGAACCTACATGATCATCCCTTATAGGGCACATTACATCATACGTTTTTTGTATGAATATTTGCTTTAGATCATATTTGTAGGTGCTACAAATTTTGAGATACACGATCATTCAAGGAATTAGGTGGACCACATAATGAGGATAAATATAATGGTCAATTTTGCATACCCATGCTATTTTCAATTTATTTTTAAGCCTATTTTGGAGAATAAAAATACATTTACATATTGAAAAATTGTACAACCTTGTCTAAAGTTAAGTTTTATCTCCAATGTCATTACCCCTATATTTTCACACATGTGCACATATCCTATTCATATCACATCCTGATTTTCTATATTCACATACTCTCTTCAATTGTTATGGATATTCATATACTTATCGTAAGACATTTAATTCCCCCCTTCATTTTGCAACATTTTTGTCCATATGTATAAAATATAGTTGTCTACTATTTTGGTTATAACTTTTGAACAATAACCTAGAATAACTTCTTATGTACATTACATGAATAATGACAAGATATGGAATAAGTTACTATATAAAAGCAGTTGGCTAAGTCTATAATTTTGAAATAAACCCCATACTAATAGATTCAACATTTTATATTTTAAATTTTAAAGTCAAATTATGCTAAATCTTATACCCATTCTTCCTTTTCTAGAGACAATCAAACTTATATATTTTCTAAATACTTTTATTTGAAGGGATTCAATTTATTCATTTGATCATCCATATTTTTTTTAAAACTTTATTCACATTAAGAGAAATAAACACTCTAATAAATTTCCTAAAATGAATCTAGATTGTCACATTTATCCTAAGATAATTTACATAGTGTAAGGTATGAAATCACCTACTTCATAATGTCCACCTTCCATTATTATTCTTGCTATAATAAATACTATTTTAAGTGTATTCTAAGGAAATTCTCTATGGTTTCATGCATTTTAACAAATTATAAACTAACTTTTATAGAGTCTTATATTACAACTAATTCTTAAAATTTTAGGACTAAATTAAATATAATGCTAATTCTTGATTCAATAAAATCCTATTCAATTCAAATTTTACATCTTAAAAAAAATGCTTTATTCTTAATATTATTTATATTATTTCAAATATTGGATTTAAAATCCCCTTTAACATAAAAGTGTAAATTTCTCTTCTTGTATATAATATAAATTTGGTAAACCATCACATTATTAATCCCTCTTCTATACTATTCAACTACAAAAGGGTATTGGGTGTTTGGATCCATATATGAATATTGTTCTATACATTTCTAAACTTTTAGTACCCTCCCATTCACCCTAGCCATTTCTTCTTCACTTTCATTCATGTTCATCAACCCATTGGATTTTCTCATTCCCAATTTCTTTTCCATTGATCCCAATCTCCTCTACTACATGACCATATACCTTTTACGTTCTTTATTATTATATATAGCCTTTACTAATTTCATAAATTTGTCTATACTTTCTAAATTTTCCTACTTGACATCCATACACACACACAACATAAATAATAGTACAACACTATAGTGGTTTTATTTTATAATGCATCACTATAAGTTAATGAAGGAAGTTGTGGTCCAAAACTGTGTCAAAAGTGGTTCTTGAAATAAGGAAAAAATAAATTTGGATGAGTAATTCAAGTCATCTACACTAAAAATTTGGAGATGTGATAATAATGAGAAAATTGGTGCTTTAAATTTAGATTCTAAACTACTAATTCTTATAAAATAGTGGATATTAAAAGGTTCAAATGTCAAGAGAACACAAAATTGTCATCTTTTTGTAAAAAACATAATATAGAAGTGAGCTTGATCTAAAAAAATCTTTTACTCTTATTTAAATAATTTATGAAACCATTTAGTGGAAAATTAGCTAAGATCATATGGTACTTCAAATATTTTTCTAGAAATATTTTAGTGGATATATTTTTTTAAAGTAATTTGGTAATTGAAAGTATCTTATAAAATTAAAAATTTAGTGTGATCTACAATTCTCGGCTCCTATTTATTGAGTTTCCTCTATCACTTTAGAGAACCTTTTGAGGTCCCTACATTTGGGTCACACATCACACAACTCCCTCTCTCCTAAATTCTAATTCGATGCAGGGACTAGAAAATACCATTATAGAGTTCTTTTAAACTAGAATATAAAAATGTATGGTTTTGTAAATAATAAAAGTGTCTATGGAGACTCACATTTATGTATAATGTTTCAAAATGAGTTTTTTTTATCAATGGGTCTTTGGCTTGTTCATGAAGTTGAAAGGTTTTGAATGAAACCATAAGAAATCATGTCTTGTTGAATGTAAAACCTTGACATCTAAGAGATGGGTATAATATAAAACCCTCCAATAAGAGAAAAATGATAAAAACAGTTCTTCAATAGTGTAGTTGGTGTGTCAATTGTATTTAAAATAGTAATATTATTGACATAAGTATATAAAAAATATGGAGATGAAGCATGTTATTTTCATGATTTTGTTGTAAGCATTTTGAGGATTTATTAATTAGATTTTTAATGAAGATTTAATACTTGGTGGGATTTGAAAAGTAAAGTCTTAACATGCACCACTATAACTTCCATCCATATGAGTTGCCCTCCACCCATGTAAGGGAAAATCAAAAGGATTGAACTTGCAACTATCATTTGTGTTTTCCAATGACTTGACCATTTGGCTTACAATTGAGGACTACTTTTAAAAATTTATGAGTTGATAATAATATTATCTTGTAAGAATTCAAATATAATAGACAGTTGAAATTAAAAATATCTGAACAAATTAATAAAATTACCAAAATAAACAGATTTCTTTTGTTTTCAATAACTTACAAAAAATTTGGACTAAGAGAAACTAAAATATTCCATAGTAAACTTTTTGGAATTGAAGAAAACAAAGTTAAATCTTTTTTCTTAAAATCCATGTTAATATTCCAAATAATATAAGAAGTACTTGCTATTTAGATTTGATTAAGTGAAGAGTCATTAAAGATCTTAAATCTCCTTTGTCAACTCTCATAATTCTACAGTAAAACAAATACCAATAAAACTACTCTTGTGAGATAAGATTTGTAGATTGTTTGGTTTTACTAGGCCTACACAATTTTACTAGAAGTTATAGTTTTTTTAATCAATCTTGCTGATACATATAATTTACAGTTTTACAATTGATATGTTGTAAAAAATATTTGTTACAATCATAACCTCAATCATTGATCTTATATAATCTAATAATATTTACTACTCCAAATCATACATCATCATCATAATAAAAAACACTACTTCCCAAACACCTTCATTATTTTAAAATTCTATATTTTTAATTTCGATTTGAGCATTCATTTGACAACAAATCTAAAAGTGCAAATTTTCTATACATTGGCCATCTAATCATACAAATGTACATATTTAATTTCTAAAGCAGAATATTTCATGTCATTTCATTTCCTTGGCACTTGTACATAAAATTTCACTCTCTATCTGAAGCATTGTAGTTGAAGTTTCATGTGAAACAAATTTCACTACTCCATCCACATCACATGAAGATTTTGACTTCAAGATATCCAACATCCCACGAAGAATACATTTTTAAGATTTCAGAGAAAAAATATTGAATTGAACCCTAATGCACTCAGGATAAGAAATATCTGCAGAGAATCAGACATTGCCGTAAATGCCTTAATTAGTCCGAAACCACTCAAAAATATTACTTTTCCTTGTAGACTTGGATGAAACTATTGTCCTCTGTGCTCTCATCATCTGCTTGGAAGATGCTCTGTTCATCTCTGTCTCATCCAAAGCTTTTCACATATCTGCCAGGGCCGAAACCCAAAGCTTTTCAAATCAGCGTCCATTTTTGCTCGATATGCGGGGAAATTCCTGAGAAGAAGTTTTGGAATGCATGAAGCGTATTAGATGATGAGTCAATAAGCGAAGGCCTCGGGTATTGGGGTAAGTCTGGTTCTCCATGAGTTGGCATGCTTGTTGCGGTCGAACTTCTTCCGTCTCGATGTGATCCGCTTCGACTCGACTCCCGAAATTGGAAATTCATTAAAACGATAAAAATCTGGTTTATGAATTTGGCATCCATCCATTTCCTGCTCCGCCGCATGCATGACTTTAGGACCCCGACGGTTTTTGCTAATGCTGTGCTTGTTCTGCTTTGATTGCAGGGCAGCAGCTGCTTTTACGACCATGGTAGCCATCTCTGAAGGCAGTAAAGGGAATTGCAATCTTGTCAATGGAAGGAGAAAATAGACGCGATCCAATTGCAATTCTTCCTGCGCAGGAAGAGGGGACAAATACTCATTAAAGTTCATGGTGTCAGAAAGGCAGACGAAGAAGCCTTCCCTTTCACTTAAAACATGAGCTACCTTCACTGGATCCTCATACTCCCGAAGCGCACCATCGTCCACAATTAACTTTGCAGTCGGACGACTTTTGGGGAAAGTAGAAAGAGAAGTACCCATATCCTCTGGATTTCTGAAACGTAGAGAATGAGTGAAGCTGTCCATCCAGTCTCTTCGTTTACATTTATAGGAATAAAATCAGGTCAACTTACAAGCGAAAGAGAGTGTGGAAACGTAAGCGAAATCGTCACATGGAGGAGTAGGAGTGTACTGGAGAGTAGGACCCATGTCAGTGCCGCATTGGTGTGCTCGACAAGCAAACAAAGTCACACAATTGTAGACGTAAGTGAAATCGTACTGGACGGAAGAGGGAAGAGGGAAGGATAGAGAGTGGATGGTTTCGATTCGGATTTGACCAAAAATAATATCACAAATGTCCCCAAGAAACTTCGACGAAGCAGGTGAAGGTTGAGCAAGACAGAAGCAAATGGAAATATGGGTCAAAAGCGCATTTGCTCTCTCGCCCGGGCCCATTACTCCATGTCTGCTTTGGTGTTGCATTCGTAAAATGTAACGAGCAATTGCACTTTTTGTGTGCAATGCACTTGGAAAATTTAGTTAATTATTTTTGTGTATTGATGGTTTACTGTGTAATAATAGTAGAATTTACACAACCATTTGGAACTCTAGTACACTAGGATAGGGAGAAGCAAATCTTGCACATGAGATAGTTGGAATGAAAAACCAAAAGAGCTATCTCTATCTCATATAAATAAATAAACATGACAGTGAAGGATATAGTAAATATGAGTAGCTTAACCTACTGGAGCTTTCTCTATCTCATAAATAAATTAACATGATGGATGCAAAACTCGGACTCGGCAATATAGTCTGCCTGCCCAAAAAGGATATAAAATTAGGAACCAACAAATGAGAAAGGTTATCAAGCATTAAAAGTATGTTTTAATAACATGAATATTATTGAATGTATGGATTATATATGAATGTTTGAACAAATATAAACAGAAACAAAAGACATCGAGCTATGGATAGTATAGGGAGCAAAATGATTACCACAGTCAAAAGGGTTTACCTGAGAAGATTGTAGTAATATGAAGACAAGCATTTAAGAGCACAATCACAGTGATGCATGATAAAACGAAGCATAGTAAAATCAATAAGAAGGGCAATTTTGGAGGTGGTAGTGTTATCATCAACATGAGCTTAGTCTCTTAAAAAGACGGTCACTATAGTGCATGACTGTGAGGTTGACAACACATAGTGAGCAATGTCATACTGAAAGGTCAAATCATTGATTAGAAGGGCAGAATATCATTGATAATAGGAGCATTAATATCATTCAAAAGAGCAGCAATGATGATGATTTTAATGTGCAGCAATGTCAACTTTTCATGTTTAACAATATCATTTTCAATGCGCAGCAATATACTGTCATAATGAGCAGAAAATTAATGTCCGAAAAAGAGCAGAGACAGATGACAGTTTATATGAGACTGTTAATATGAGAAAATGATGACAGTTTATATGGGCAAAAGATATCCAGATAAGTGCAACAGATATCCATTAATTGAGCAGCAAATATAATTCAAAAGTGCAGCAAAAATGACCATTCTCATCTTGGATTGCCCCAGTATATTCCTTTTTATGTTTATAATTCAAGTAATTAAAGAAATATTTAGAGCCTTTATTTCCTTCTTTGAACCAATGCAATCTAGCCTTGATCTTGGCCCCCTGTCCCTTATACGTATCAAGTTTGCGAAGCTGAGCTTCAATATTTGCTATGGAAGTCTGAATGGACATATTATCAGGATGCAGATTTAACATCTTCCTATTCAATTCCAGTTTACCTTGAAGAGATTTTTCTTTACGTTTTTGTTGCCAAGCCAGTCTATTACCAAACTTTCGTAAGAAATCAGCACATTGAGAAATAGCATTCTGCCACCATATCCTATAGGATTCACCTTCTTTGGGTTTAGGAATAGACTTCCAAATGCCGACCAAAGCATCCACACAGGAAGGAATTTTCAGGTGTGAAGTATTAAGTTTAAAAGGCAACTGAGAATTCATCCGTTTAACTTTCTCGGTTATAAAATCAGAGATAATTGGAAAATGATCTGATAAGGTAGTAGAATAGTCTACTTTCACATAGTACCCCATAGAGTCTTGGACTAAATGTAAGTTGGGAGAGATATAAAATCTATCTAATCTGCTCAATTTTCTATCAACTCCCATCCTACAATTAGATCAAGTATACCAATTAGAATGATGACTTGCTCTTCCTAACAATAGGATCAAAAATACCCACCGAATTTCTACAAAATATCCGTTTGTCAAATTCCTCATTACTCAGTTTAATAGAATCAACCCAACTTCGATCAGTATAATGTTCTACCATATTAAAATCCCCCCCAAAGACCCAATCAGCATGAGGAAGATTATTGGCCATCCATTCCCATAATTCACATCTCTCTTTTGCAATGTTAGGAGCATAAACTGAACAAAAACCAATAGATTGGCCGTTGATAAAAGCAAGAACCCACACACAGCTATGTGAAGGATCCTCCCCCTTATCAATGATAAACCTATTGATCCAAGAAGGAAGACCAATGACAGCCCCCCCTGCCTTCTTTATGCGATGTATGAAAAAAGACAACATCTCTCCATATGTTGGATAAAGAAAAGAGGAGACGACTACCATTAATCTTGACTTCTTGCAAGAAAACAATATGCGGTTCCCATTTGCCAATAGCATCTTTAACCTCAAATTTCCGGTGAGGTAAGGACAACCCTCTAACATTCCAAGAAAGAGCTTTGAAATTCATAGCTAAACAGAGTTATGGGGGTCTTCAGCTTGTGGCAGAACTTCAAAATGATTGGCAAGCCTAATTGGCTGATCAGAATGTCGACTTTGCTTTGATGATGAAGAAGGAGACCGAGATCTCAGTCTAGCAGGCGGGGATAAGGAACCATGTCTGCTATGGGGAGAATGAGATCTTTGACCCTCAAAATGCATTGGAGAAGAACTTTCTAGATTTCTCTCAACAGGATGTAAGGGGGGGCAATCAAGTCTTTGGGTAATTACTTACCCATTTTGGGTTTCAGTGGACCTTGACGGTTCCTTACTTTTCCTAAGCGTCCTCCATCTATCTGTCATAGTGACATCTTTAAAGGTGGGCGACATCTCATTCTTACTATGTTCTTTTGTGTTATCATTAACATGTTGTTTGACATTAGTGACTGGACTCAACATAACTGTAGGCTGAGAATAAAGCTGCTTCACATTAGGAACTAGGTTGAACTTTTACAGCTTGTAGTATATTTGAACAAACCCAATGCTTGTTTTTTTTGCCACCAGGGTGGTCATCTTATTAGAGATTTCCCTTTTAGGAAAAATAAATCTATTCAAGACAATAGAGTTGTATCCTAGAATTTGAAGCAAGTGTCCAATGAGCTTGATATTTTCAGGTAGTTGACAGTTTAGGTCCATTTCCACACAAGCCCGTGGATGCACCCTTAGACTGGCAAATTTATCTGTAGAGTTTTGACACCATAGCACTCTTCCTAACTGCATAACAATATCTATAATGAAAGGTCTGAAAGAAATTTTTTAAAAAGGTAGTTCTATCCACATAAGGTACTTCGATTTTGAGGGACCCTCTGGGTGAAAATCAAGAGTCCAAGCCTGTAAATAACAGATCTGTCCACAGATAATCCAGGTACCATACTGTAAGACGGCTTGTGCATGATCAGCTGACTTAAATTTACATGCTACGTAGCCTTTCCCAAGCCCTCTCAGTGTTTCTATTTCCCATCCCTTACTTTCCCAGTTCATTTTAGCCCATTTGAAGAAATCAGGTTCAGATGGGATTCCTCTTAAAAAGAACAAGATAACAGATCTATGCTAACATTCCATTATGCTATCAACCACATCATCAGGAAGCAGACATTCAAAAGTTTTACTTGAAATATCGCTTGTCTGTTCCTTCAGTAGATAGGTCAATTAGTGGTAGGTTTGGTTTATAACTAATGAAAAGCCAATACTTACACATTAAGTAGCAATTGAAATAGCAACCAAAGTTTTTATTTATGATCATCATGGTTTAAAAAGTGAAAGCCCAATTGTGGTGATAATGTACTATTATTTGCAACATGCTCTTAATTTCATATTCTATCCTTACTGCTATCTTCTTATGCTTGATTTTGTCTTCCAATCTGGAGATTATAGGCAGAAATTACCTGAAACATATTTTGAGGATCCTACCCTTGTTTAGGAGTTTCCAACACCATTGCAAGGAGTGTGTAGCAGATTAAAAAGTGTCATGAATGCATAGCACATTGATTAAGAAACAAAAAATGGGTAGATGGAAATGGAACCTACAAGTTTTTCTGACTACAAGAAGAAAAAGCACGCTATAGACAGGGAATTTAAGCAGCTTTTGCAAATTTGATACCCAATTAACCTCCATAATTGGAAATATGTGAATTGCATAATTTTTCCTTTTAGATTAATCCCCACATCTGTCGCTCTTCAGAAATTTGAGAGCATTGCTTTCCCCAGAAAACCAGTGATAGTACCAAAAGATAAGAAAGTGATAAAAATAAATGTCAAATTAAAGACATGAAATTTCCAAGGGAATGAGTTGGAATGTTTTTGGTAAAAACTTGTGTGGAGAGGGATATGTATCAACATTTCCCGTAGAGTTTTTTAAATCAATATTTTATATCAGATTTATGATCCATCATCAAGATATCATTTAAAAAACAAGAAACAATAAATGAATTTGAATCTAAAATCAATAGTTAAATTCACATATTGCCAGACTATCTAATTGTTATGACCTTATCAAAACCGTGTTTATTGTCTGTGTAAGAAATATCTCCCCATTTCTACATGGCCATTGAAGTAGCTAAATATTCACCAACGAGACCTGCACCTCGCAATGTCTTACTAGGTCTGTGGACATAATTTGTATACTTGTTTTGTCTCCTGGCAATCCATAGAAGTAGCGACCTGCATTGAACTTAGTCATAAAAGAATGCAAATGAAATATCTATTCATTTAATAGGCGGAGGACTTATGACAGATGGCAGTTCCAGTTTGTAGTTCTAAGAAAGAATTTATCTTGCGAGTAGAGTAGTATTACTAAAATATTTATCTTCAGAAAATAGATGACTTCATAAGTATGCACAAACACAGAAATGTTGGCTCTTGCAGTGATCAATGGAATAGATCCATCAACCAGATGAGTTGTTTGTATTTGTTTTGTCCTTAACACGGTAGGTACAAAATAACAAGCTTTGAGAATAAATACTATTTATGGCATCAAAGAACTGCATGTAACATGACAAGTTCAATACTTGATGTGATGTTGAAGAATTAAAATGACTATATGAAGAAACAAATAAATAGATTGCTTATTGAATATGCTGAACCAATGTGTTTGTTTCCCATTAGTATTGTTGTACAGAAAACAGTAATACATTGTAATTTCTGATTAGAAAGACGAATTTAACCAAAGAAGTGGAAATGTGTAAATCATATAATCTCCTTACCCATGGCAAAATTGTCCAAAATAGTTTTCTTTACATTGATCTACAACTGAGCAAAAATAGTAATGCCTTCCTTGGGAAACAAAGGTGGGTATCAACCTGAATCTCAAATGTTGCCACACTTTGAAGGGGCTACCATCCAGAGAATGTCCATCTGTACTTGAATCCAAAGCTCTAATATTTTTTTGAGGATCATATAATCTCACTTTCTTCTTTTGCATTTTAAATTTTACACCACAAATTGCAAAGAATAGATCAAAATTTTCCATAAACAATTTGGTGTTTAAATGCCCCTGCCCTGGCAGACATGCATGCAAAATGTGATAGCATAGAAAAGGCACGTGAATTTTTTGACAAAATGCCCCAAAGAGATGTCATCTCATGGAATGGAATGATTGCAGGATATGCACAAGTACAAGTTGTCTTTGTCAATAAATATACACGAGCTTGAGATAAAGAATACATATTTCTAAGTCGCATATTTCAGTAGTGTATTTGTACACATGAAAAAGTTGTACTTGTGTATAGGTTGAGCAATGAGAAATGTATAGATTAAGTACAGGAGTGGAGATGCACAAAAAGAGTAATTAAAAAGACCATTGAGATTAAAATCAGAATTCCACCTTAATGAAATCTTGTGAATTTTGTTAATACAAGGGGAGATTTATATTTGATACTATAAGGAACATGTGCAAAGATGCATCTTAAATTGTATAAGTGGAACACTCAATTTCTTTGTCAAATCGTGTTAATAAAATTGCAAATGATGGGCTTAAACTGTTGAGAGCTTTTAGAGGACAAATGTCTATTTGAGATTACATACCAATCGTTTGCAGAAGCCTGCGGTATATCTCATTTGTTTGCAGCTGAAATCATATCAGAAAAATCATTGGCAATTAATTGAATATTTATACCTCTCTCTCTCTTACACACATACACATAGAATGGAGATTGACATAATGTATCAGCATAAACTTACTCCAAGAGACTTTGATTCTGAAGCCTGAGCAGCTTCTACATACATCTATGGTGTACATGAACAGATAAACCAGAGCATAGCCAAGCAATGCCTTAAAAAATTGCTGCTACTAATATCTAGTTTACCAGAATATAAACATGCAACGAAACCTTTACAAAGCAAGCCCACACCTAGGAAAGGGAAATATATTAATATGCAACAAAAATATAGTTACATCAATTAGGTTCTTTTGCAAACCAAAGCCCGGTTTAGATTGATGTCTCTTAAACCACCTCCTTGTCATAATTGTAATCAATGTACAATATGACATAACAATGTGGAAATCATACCCAAAAAGAGCAGCATTCCACTTTTCTATTGATAATTTCTAGAAAATAAATGGACCAATCCACCTTAAGAGGAAGTATCTAACTACTAAATTTAGACCAAGGAAATAACCTTACTCATACAATTGAAACAAAAAAACTAAATTGGGAAAAATTTCATTTCATTTTAGGAATCCTTTACAACACCCATTGTCTCCTCATTTTAGCTTGGGATGGAGTAAACAAAAGAAGCAGAGGTCTCACAGAGACATGATTCCAAGGAATGCACATACACATTCAATCATTACCTCATAAACAAGTGCCATTACAAGACAGGCGAAGAGCTGACTTCTTGCAAAAGCACCAAGTGAAACCATGGTTGACATAGTGGAGAAAGACTGATTATATTCAGAGAAGCGTGTGCATATTCACCTAGTGACTCGAATTTATAGGAAAAAGGAAGTAGCAAGATGGTGACTGTGCAAGAAGGATTCCAAAATGTGGATATGGCATTCATTGGGAGAAATGGGGTAAAAGACGGGGGCAGAGAAGGTAAAATAGTTTACATTATATTATATTTTAGCTGATAAGACTGCTGTGTTGGGCTCAAAGCATTGTTATTACCTGTAGTGCTTGTTAATGGAGACACTTTCGCTATCAAATGGACATTGACAAGTTGTGTTTCACTGCCTGGATTCCCGTGTTAGACAAAGAATTATCATGAAACTATGTAATGTTTCTTTCAGTAAGATGACCTTAAATAGAAGCGACCCTTTTATCTGTAAATTAGTCATTGAGTGCATGGTAGAAAAAGCTCCAAACTCAAAAGAAAAAGCACATTTTTTGGATGTTCAATCAAAACATTACTTTTTTAGGAAAGCAGGGCACACTGGCAGCCCCACTCTTTCTTTAGCCCAAGTTGACTTCAAATTTTTCATTTTTCCGTCCCAAATTCCTAACTTGAAATCATCATGAGCAATAAGACATCAAAACTCCTCCTTCACAAGCTTGAAGAACAGAACATATTTACTGCCATTGACAAGTACTCTGTGTTATACATTATTCTTTTCAAAGTTTATATAAAGTATGATATTTACAGACTACACGTTCTAATATATATTTGTTCAAAAAAGATCATGTCTAATTTTTGAATTGGGGCATATTTAATATTTCCCTTTACATTCTGATCTTTTGTCTTTTCACAAACATGGCTACTATGATTGAATGCAAAATATAAATTACTCAGAGCTTGACCAACAAAAAAAATATTAATCCCAAATCACAACAAAAGAAGGACTAAAAATTAGAAAATTAAAAGTGAACTGATCCTGCGAAAATTGCAATGGTAGATACAGGCGCGAGTCATAGTTTGTGCTTTCCAAAATGACATCTCATTGAAATATCCATAACGTTAAAAAAAAAAAAAAACAATTCAGGGGTGGAAATACCTGAAGCATAGAATAGTGCAGATTCTTTCCAAATATCAACATAGTTACTAAATCAGTTATATGTCCCAATTTAGGCAATTCAAAAAAATTGCATAAAACTTGTTGTAGTAGTAAAAGCAATTGAGCTTTACAAAATAGAGTCCCAGGATAAAAAAAAAAATTACTTGATAAAGCATTGAATGCAGATAAAATACCTGCACCAGATCAAACAAAGAATCGAATCAAGCAGAGTTAAGAACCTCCTTAATCAAACGAAAAAAATAGAAACTGACTAGAAAGAAATCAAAACTATTAAAAAGAAAATGACAATTATTCTATAAGAGGTAATAAAACATCCACAAAAAGGAAAATAAAATAAGTACCGTCTTACGTAATAATAGGATAGTCCACAACACTAAGCGTGAAGAGCCAGTCCCAATTGTTGCTAAGCCTGAGCAGACGCACAACCGCATGGAGAGTATTTGCAATTGAAGTGGGACTCCACACAATCATCAGACTCTTTATTCATCTCTGAGGGTTTGTCGGCTTCCACACCAACCACACATTGCATGTCATTGATAGCTAAAGCTTCGCCATCCACACCAGGATTAATAGGGGACTGAGACTAACTCAACCCCTCAATCTGCTCACACCCTGACTTCCTAGCTTCTGCCTTTAACCGCATAGATTAGGTGGAAACGCCAAATACCCACCAGAAAAGCCACAGGAAGAGGGCAAGACTGCTTGCAAAGAGGGTCTTTGGCCGCACAAAAATCCCCTGCCAAAAGGGCGGCAAAGAAGCCCAGAAGGTAGAACAGAAACGCCTCAATGGATAGCCACCGCCAGGCGAGCAAGGAGACACCGACTAGGTGAGCAACAACCAGCCAAGAAACGGCAAGGAAACAATGGCGGCAGGGAAATGAAGGATTGGACGAAATATAGAAAGGACGGCTGATTAGGGTTGCAGTTGAGTTGCAGAAAGAACGGCCTCTCTTTTCCTCCCGTAGCCCTAGCTCTCTCCTCGTTCTTGTCTCTTCCAAAGGAAAGATATTTTGGAAGGAGAGTTAAACGATCAACGGTTGTGGATGGATGGAGAACCTTGCCAAGCGCCTCCGTGCTTTCCAACCGTCGACCATAAAAATGAGCTTCGAAAGCTCAATGAGGGACACGCCTTCGGCGTAATAGGACATCTCTTCTGGAAATTTTTTTAATGATGTAAGATGCTTGAGCACAGTGCTACTGTCCAAACATGCTATTGGCACCCAACAAATAGGGTTACATTTTATGTGATCCGACAATTTTTGGAAACGAGTATGAAAATAACTGTTAGAAACAGAAATACAATAATCTTATTTTGGTTTTACAATAGAATTTTCACAAAATATTCAGAGAAAAATATTAAACTATTATTTGACATGTGAATATATTCTTATGTTTTGTTATGATGGTTGTGTTTAATAGGGACAAGGTTATAATTAAAATCTTAGCTATGTTCAGATTATTAAATTATTTAATGGTTAAACTACTCAAATAAATATTTTTTAAAGTAGATCAGAAATCTGTCTTCCAAAATCATCATGATTTTACAAGTGTTTTTATTTAGTTATTCAAAATTAAAGGATTATCATTAAATAAGGAAGCCATGGACACAAAATAAACTGCCAATCCAGTGTTTTTATAGAAAATCTAGAGATAGAAATCTTAACAGTTATGTATTCAAACCCTACAAATACAACAGTCACAAATAAACTGGCTAGTCCAAAATCTGTTGAGAAAGCCTATAGATATAAAAACCCTAACAGTTATGTTCAAACCTTGCAAATAATATGGATAAAAAATTACAGTTATGAATGTGCTCAAACCCTGGAAAATAAATTCCGACAATATAGAAACCCTAAATAATTCCCAATTTTCCAGATTATTGAAGTTACATACGATCCAGATTTACTTAAACACAAAATGACCCTCAACTGCTAACATCTTCAAAATACGGGAAAGGTTAAATAATAAAGATATCCTTTATTCTTATGTACGGTGTGAAGCATGCTTCAGCTTGATCTTGCCCATTAGCCCCTTCTATTTGCCGTGTTCGTTAGCCTCGATAGGGTGAATGTCGCTTCCGCACCCGTGCCCTCCCTCAAACAAACCTAATAGCCTGTGCAACTGAAGCTCGTACAAATCGAGGAGCCCACGATCCTGAAGCTCGGACGACTGGACGAGCCGGCGATTCTGAAGTTCGAACAAATTGAGGAGCAGTTGATTCAGAAGTTCGAACAAATCGAGGAGCCGGCGATTCTGAAGCTTGGAAGAATTGAAGAACCCGCGATCCGGAAGCTTCAAAGAATCGAGAAACACGCGATTACGAGGTTCGAATGAATCGAGGAACCTCCGATTCTGAAATTTGGGCGAATCGAGGAACACGCGAGGCTGAGGTTTGGGCGAATCGAGAAACCTCCGATTCCGGCGACCTTGAAATTTGAACGAATCGAGGAACACGCGAGGCTGAGGTTTGGGCGAATCGAGGAACCTCCGATTCCGGCGACCTTGAAATTTGAACGAATCGAGGAACACGCGAGGCTGAAGCTCAACCGAATCGGGAGACACGTGATTATGAGGTTCGAACGAATCGAGGAACCTTCGATTCCGGCGACCGTGAAATTTGAACGAATCGAGGAACACGCGATCCTGAAACTCAAACGAATCAAGGAATAGGCGATTCTCAAACTCGAAGGAATCAAGTAACCTACGATTCTGATGCTCGTACAAATCTAAGAGCCTGCGATTCTGAAGCTCGAACAAGTCGAGGAAAATGCCACTATGAAGCTCAAATGAATCGAGGAGCCCACGAGCTCGTGCATTTTTCTCCGCCATGGCAAGCAAAACAATCTTCTGAAAATACGAAACCACCACAAGGATGCTGAATAGTTCGTAAGTAGAAAGGCGATACCCTAAAGTTGGGCATGTGTGTGGAATAGTGTGCCCCTCTAAACCCTAAATTTATAGGTTAAAGAGTGGGTCCCATTTTTAATCGTATTCCTGATCTCTGACAGCAATTTGCATTTTTTAATCCATAATAAATATCCGTAGAATTTAAATATGCAGGTCTTCGGGATAATGTTTTTTTAGCTCTTATCTCTTTGCAACTTGTTTGCTTTTAGCTTTTTAGTTTTTTCGCTTTTTTAAGCTCTTATCTCTTTGCAACTTGTTTGCTTTTTGCTTTTTAGGTTTTTTTTTGGCTTTTTTGGCTTTTTTGGCTTTTTTTGGCTCTTTGGCTTTATAGATAATAATATAATATATTATTACAAATATATATTTTAAAGATTTTAGATTTATTATTTTAAATTTTTCTTAACTAGAATCGCAGCATCTTTTGTGTGCAATTTGGTACGCTAAGAGGTATGGAAGGATAATTAGGGAAAAATGATATCAAATGGTTAGTCATTTAAAAATTGATTTTGTTGATATATTATTTTTAATATTTTTATTACTATTTTTATCAATATTATATTATTAATTTTATTATTAAATTATTAAATTATTGTTTTATTATTATTTTTAAATTATAATATGCTAATATTTAATATATCATATGTTATTATATTATATTTATATTAATATTTATTATATATTTTCACACCACCCAAAACCATCAAAATTTAAAAACTACTTTAACAAGTTCAAAAACACAAGACTCCATTTCCATATTTCATAATGAAAGTACATCCAAGGCTGATGTGCTTCAATAGCCTATTGATCCATCCATTTTTAAAAATTATGTATTATTATCATTTTAATGAACTTATTGATTAAAAAATAGACAAGACTCAAGATTTTAGACCACCAATTAAACATCTTTGTTTATTGAGTACTACATTAAGACATTTAACAGCAATGATAACTTGTAGGGATTCTATTTTTCAGGCTATAAAAACAAGCCTTATTGTTGGCTGTCAAAATGGGTAGCTGTTTTAAATTTATGTTCGAAGGAGAAAAAACAATCTAAATAGTAAAATACAGTCAGGCTCTTGTCACTCTGCCTTATCTTGATATAATAATAAAATTGGATTCTGCTGTAATCAAGGAGTTCTAAAGCAAGTAATAAGTGATTTTTAAAGCAAGTGACTTGGCTTGGCATGGCTGGAATCTTTCATCATAGTCAAATTTCCATAACGACTCCTACATATAATGAATCTCCATGTGTCCTTTGTCCAAAAGCATCAAGAAGCTTGAAGATAAAGATTTATTAAAACAATGGTATGTAGCTTAGCAGAATACTGTGGGCTGTTGTAGTGAAAATCAGGGTAGTATGGTCTTAGAAGGAGTAAACATAAGTCGGTGGAGCCTTTATATATTGAACACTAATGTCAAACAGTATTAAGAAGATATTTGAAATGCTTGTTGAACATTTTTCATAGTTTTGTGAACTAAGCTGTGAGTACAAGTCAGAGATCATGGGTTCTTTGGTGCCAGGGTGGGATTCTCCTAGGTCTGGTAAAGTATATATTCAACACTTATTTGTTTGGCACCTGAATTTTTAAATTTTTTTTCTTCAACATAAGGATTCAACACAACTTCCTACATCAGAGAAAATTTTAGGTGCTCTTTCCAGTTCCTAAATGATGATAAACAAATTAAGACTTAAAAGGAAGTGGAGAGATTAATGTCACACACCTGACTTTAGACCCCTCACAAGGATTTATCCAATTTTAATGATACAGTAAAGGCAATTTCTGGCACCAAAGACCAAGTGCAATACAGAACTACTTGATTTGTTGAAACCCGAACAGAACATGATAGATTAAGAGTGAATTTTTGGACTCAACTCACATCACTTGACACAAACTCTGATAGCATCCATGTCTACATGCGTATTCAGTAGAAAACTGCTATTGCTTCAAAGTATTATGCTTCACTAAAATGACCATCACTTCTATCTAAATATCGAGTTCTTTATTTGTCTTATTCTGGCTCTTATCCTTGCATCTGCTTTTCTTTTCCACTTTTCAAATAATGGATTGCTAGTCAAACCACACGGTAGTAAAGGCATTCTCAGAAACATCATCCAGCTCAATACAAGTGGAAATTTTCATCTATATCTACCTGAGTATTCAGTAGAAAACTGCTATTGATTCAAAGTATTATGCTTCATTACAATGACTTTCACTTTTATCTAAATATTGAGTTCTCTATTCATCCTATTCTGGCTTTTATCCTTGCATTTGCTTTTGTTTGGCAGGAATTTTCTCACACTAAATCATTGCACCCTCGTAGGGCTCCCTCACATGATACCAAATTCTTGAAAAAAATTACAGTTGGGCAATGCATCCAATTTTCTACCTTCAGCTTTTGAACCCATACATACCACATATGCTTGAGCCTTACATTTTCATAGTTTCATTGGTAAGGCATTTCATCAAACATTTTTGCAACAATTTGTTCTAGAAGAGTTTCCACTTGTTTTGAAAGAGTTGTGTGAATAATTTTCAGAGCAATAGTCATACATGATCGATAACATTATTATTATAAAATATTAAGGCTGAATATAGTGGCAAATAATTTCTTTTCTAGATATTGATATTGCTAATACAAATTGTATTATACAGGAAATTGTGGATAGTAAATAAGATTTCAGTTTTAGCACTCAGAAATTACTAAATAATATTTGTTGACCTGTAAGAGATCAAAACTCCTATAGCAGCTCCCCAAATTACAATTTTTAGAGTAAATAATAGCTCCTACTATTGGTTCGACCTCCTCAGGTAATGAAAAATAATGCACGTCCTCCAATTATCCTTCTTGATATGAATAAATACCATAGGGCATAGGTGTGTTAAGCTTTCTAAGTGCAATAAGTAAGGAAAACATAATATGTAATCAAGCAAATGATATAGGACTTCATATATCACATAACAAAATACCATGTTTTACATTCTAATCTGAAGGAAGCACACAGATAGTGCTGCTATAGGTAGGGACCTATACAAATTATTCTGTTGAGATACTATTCCACTTTTTTCCTCACAGAGCTTTGATTCTTTAAAACCATTTGCATTAATCCAATAATAGATCATACAAGTATTTTATGGCATAAATACCTTAAGTAATTAAATAGTAAGGAGTTGTTGTAAATAACCAACCATTTGCCTCTTGCTACAAAAGAGAACACATTATTGATATTATCGAGACAGTCTAGATAGATTGTCAATACATAATCAACAATAAAAGCATCTTTGTTTTCTGATTGCCATATCCATCATCTAATAATAGATTGTACAAGTATTTAATGGCATCAATACCATATGTAATTAAATGAACAACTATGTCAATATAGTTAGTAAGGCTGAGATTCTTTCAAGAACAACCATACAATCTTACTCATACTAACTGAACAAATCTAAATAACATTCCAGTTTCTCAGAATAAAATGTCATTGCAAGATTTAATAGGCACTACATGCTTTCAAGGTAACGTTGGAAAGCAACGATTATTGTAGATGTTGCTCCAGTATTATAGTATTCATCATATTTAAGCTCCCTTAGGAAATTGCATAATCCTTCAAGTTTTGTGTAGCTAGCTTGGTAAGTTGACACCGCTTCCTAAATCATTTCCACATCGAAATCTTGAATAGGACTTACTGTTTGACTTGCAAGTTTGAGTTTGTTCATGATGTCGATGCAACTATTGGACACAGTTGCAGAGAGATGTTGAACGGTTGTTTGAATAGAATCTGCTTTATCCAATTTTATAGGAGAAGTATCATTTGTGGCCATGACCTGACATGCATGGATGAAATGTAGATATAAGTGGAAGTACAACAATAAAGGCAGGTTCATATAGAAAAATTATAAAACTTCCAAGAGAGAACACATGAATTCAAATATAGATATCCAAATTTATAGGCTATGACAGTTTACCACAGTTTTGAATGGATCTTGAGATAAACAAATAAATTTAACTCACAATATTAAGAGCACGAACAATTAGAAAACCATGCTAAAAAGTATTAGAATTCCAAATGAGACCTAGAAACAAAATTTAGAGGTGATTAGTAAGAAGAATTACAGCAAGAAGCTTGAACATGAATCTATATACAAAAAGAGTAGCAAGGAAAAGGCATTAAATTCTCCCATGATTATTTAATGATTATTTACCCATTGAACAAGGAAGCAGTAAGAACAATTAGCTGTTTGCTATTTGTGTTGTTTCAATTTTTTTAGCAAAGAGTATATGGCAGGTGTGCTGGTATACACTCTCAACTGGAGCATGTCTACCACTTCAGCATGCCTTTTTTCTTCTATGATGTCCTTGGGGAGATTTAAACCTTGGTCTCCAATATGAAGCATTTCTAAACCTATTTAAATCTATTTTAATTTCCTTCAAGTATGTTTCTAAACCTTAACAACACAGGATGTTATTTAAAGCATTTCTGGTGAGAGAGCACGTCAGAAGTCTTGGTAGACTTCTATCTATTATATCTTTCGACAAGGACTATCTTTCAA
>VDFB02018662.1:0-65968 GCA_007258455.2 Sequoia sempervirens | reverse complement strand
AAAACCCCACTCCAAAAGCCCAGATCGCCATTGTATTATTCAACAAAAACATACACTTACAAATACAATTCAGGCTCTAAGCCTTTACAAAGTTTACATCTTGTTTCATTCTAGAGAGAATTCAAGAGCATAACCCTATTCTATTTCCCTCTCTCATGTTTCACATTTCTTTGATCAACCTCTCATTCCATTACAACCTTCGCACTGTTACAATACTCTTATAGTATACAAAGCAGATTCACATAGAGAGAGGTTTCATCGAACCACAAAGAGAGAACGCAATTTTTTCTCATTACAGAGTATCACCATGTATACCAGTCACCCATTGCCACTTTAGTTCAAGAGAACCAACCGCTACAGTTCCCAACTATCGTTTCAACTTCTACAGGTAACTATCATCAACCATGTCGAGCTATCGAAAAGACTTATTTCATGCTCTCTCTAATAAAATAAAGTCCCTTTGATGTTGTTCATTCGCTTAACAAATCGTCAATAGTCGGTATCCAACCATCGCCTTCCACGTCAGTATCAATCGGGTCCCACTTCGACGTTATTCATGAGTTACCGAGTCAACCTCATCGTCATATTAGGGAGACACCAACTTGTCTTCCACCAATACAATGAAGTCCTGTCGATGTTCACTTTATAGCTCCAAGTCTATTGGCTCATTAATGAGACAATAAATTGACTCCCACCAATACGAAGATGTCATATCGATGAAGTACATATCATTCCATGTGGTCCCTACTGCCGATTCAACATGGCTTGCACCAATTATTGTTTCCACCCTGACAACTCAAGTCTCACCTTAGTCAT
The DNA here is from genome assembly GCA_007258455.2 of Sequoia sempervirens. Lineage (NCBI taxonomy): Eukaryota > Viridiplantae > Streptophyta > Pinopsida > Cupressales > Cupressaceae > Sequoia > Sequoia sempervirens. Next base: position 65,152 of record VDFB02018662.1, on the reverse strand, counting down.
CGGTCCATCAAGGAGACCACCTTCAAATTCCTACCGATGAAGTAACGTCCCATTGATGAAGCCTATGGTGGGTATGTCGAAGGTTTTCAAAACCTCACAACCCGCGACATGAGGTTCTATAGTTTCAACTTCTCGTGACCTTGCAACATCGTCATAGCCCATCGGTCTATTGGGGAGACTCAAAACAGAGTCCCGCCGACTGGTACAAGTCTTGTCGATAGCACCCTTCATTGGGTTGTCAATAAGACTGGTGACTTTGTCCCGGCAATATCCAACTATCACATCAATAATGTAGAGAACCAAACATCAATATGTTTGAGGCACCATTTCTCAACAAAATCCTTAAGTACTACAAAAGCCAAAAACATCCTAATAGCCTCCATCCATGCCACTGAAGAAAATTTCTCCTCAAATTCTATTGTAGCCTTTACACACAAGCCTTTCCTTGTTACTAAAAACTTATGAATTCTCATTCAATTTGTTTCGGAACACCCATTTAGTTCCAATCACAATCTTGTTTGTTGGTCTTGGGACAAGTTCCCAAGTTTGATTCTTCTCAATCTGCATCAGTTCTTCTTCCATAATATTGATCTAAAATTCATCTTTGCATGCCTCAATCACTATTTTAGGTTCAACTTTGGAAAGTAAACATAGATTTACCTGTTCTTCTGTCATAATAGTGTTTCTTGTTGTAAATACACCTCTATTTTTGTCACCAATGATCTAATATCCAAAATGATTCTTTTGTACATACTTAGGGGTCTTAGGGATCCTTTCCAGAGCTTCTTCCTCTTCAACCTACACTTCTTTTTCCTTATCATCATCTTTCTCTTCTTCTCTGCAAGAGGACTCATTTGATTCATATCCTTCTATCAGCATTGATCTTTTATGTAAGTCTTCATCTACTTTGACACTTGCACTTTCAACAATCATTTTTATCCTCTTGTTATAATACCGGTAAGCCTTGCTCTTTATAAAGTATCCAAGAAAGATTCCTTCATCATATCTTGCATCAAACTTTCCTAATTTCATCATCTCTTCTAATATAGCATTTTCTTCCAAACATTGAAATATATGATAGTAGGATTTCTTCCATACCATAATTCATTGGGAGTCTTTGAACCATTTGTCCTTGCTCACGCTCTGATAAGTATGTAGACTACAATATGAATTGCTTCTCTCCAGTAAGCATCTAGTAGATTTTTTTCCTTTATCATTGTCCTTGTTGCTTCCTGAACAATCCTATTCTTCCTTTCCACCACTCCATTCTCCTGAGGAATCCTAGTAGCTGACAAATGTCTCTTTATTCCATGATCTTCACACAAACTATTAAACTCATTGGAGGTGAACTCTCCACCTTTTTCAAATCTTAAACATTTGATTTTCATATCCGTTTCATTCTCAACCATAGCTTTAAATGTCTTAATTTTATCTAGAGCTTCTAATTTTTCTTTGAGAAATATTACCCAAGTCAGTTTAGAGTAATCATCAATCAATAACATGAAATACCCATCACCTTGAAAACTTCTTGTTCTTGTAGGTCCACAAAGGTCTATATGCACCAACTCCAAAGGTCTTGCAGTAGAATATTCTTTGACATTGAACCTTTTTCTTGTTTGTTTCCCAACCTGAAATTCCTTGCAAATTGCATTGCTAGGCTTTGTAATCTTTGGCAGATCTCTCACAGCTTGAGCAGAGTTAATCCTCACTAGGTTGTCAAAATTGATGTGACACATTCTTATATGCCATAGCCAACATTCATTGATTTGATTCAAAAATAACATACCATTAGCACCCTTAAGTTGATAAACATTTCCATTTGTCCTTCCTGCAACAACCAAAGTTATGGAGTTTTTCCTAATCTCACAACCACCATCCTGAAATACAATATTATATCCTTTGCTATACATTTTTCCTACACTTAGAAGATCATGTTGGAGACCCTTAACATAAAGAACATCATTTGTATTATGTTTGTCATCAAAACTAATTGAACCTTTTCCATTTATCTTAGCAAATGTATCATCACCAAACTTCTCAAGTTTAACAAACTTACTCTTATCACCTATCATGTGGTTTGAGCATTTGTTGTCAATAATCCAATAGTTTTTGTCCTCTCTAGTATGAAAATCAATCACCATAGTCCCTCTGACATTATTATGTGCTTTCAGAGCAACTTCCTTCATACATCTTTCACATTTAGCAAAATTAGTTCCAACATTTATATCCATGAACAAACATTCATCATTTTCATCATTCGAGTAATTATATTCATCATCAGATATACTGACATCTTCTTTAACATAATAACTTATCTTAATTGATTTACCTTTATTCTCCATAAATTTATCATTTGAAGCTTTTATTGGACATCTTGAAGCATAATGACCTATATTTCCATAATTAAAACATTTTCAAGGTAGCTTACCTCTATATTTTCTAGTGCCCTTTTTCAATATCCTCACAAAGTTTACTTCTAACTCATCAAACTCATCTAAATCATATTTCTCATTCTCCTCTACTATTTCAACTTTAAAATTAATCTCTTTTCTTGAATCACTTTGACCAAACTCTCTCAATTCAAAAGTATTTAAAGCACCAAACAACTGATATCTAGAATAATGATCTAAATTATGAGCTTCTTCAATAGCAGAAACCTTATCACTATAAGATTTAGGAAGAGTTCTTAATACCTTCTTTACCACCTCATCTTCTTCAAGTTTTCCACCAAGGCCTCTAATAGAATTGACAACTTTGTTCACTCTATGCATGTATCCTGTAATATCTTCATCTTCTATCATCCTCAGAGTTTTAAACTTAGTCTTCAAATTTTGCATCTTTGTTTGCTTGGCCTTATCATCTCCTTCATAGACACTTTCTAGTTTCTTTCAAATTTCTTTAGTAGATTTGTAGCTCATAACCTTCACAAGTTTTAAATTAGAAAGACCACTCTAGAGAGCATACCTTTTCCATTGTTCTCATAAGCCTTGATCTCATCATCATTTGACGGTCCATTTGTAGGAATTGTATATCCATCTTCAATTGACTTACAAACTCCAAATGCTAGGGAAACAAAGAAACCTTCCACCCTAGTCTTCCAAAATGCATAATCAGATCCATCAAACAGAGGATCCTCCTTTTTGTGCACCGTCGAATCTACCTCAAACGGTTAAGCTTTGTTCTAAGGAAACTTGCTATAATACCAATTGTTGAATGCACGAGACAACTAAGAGGGGGATGAACCAGTTGTACATTAAAACATTAGAACCCTCATTAACATTCAGATCTGCATTAGCTCCTAATCCTTGAACCATTAAACCCTTATCATGCATTAGAAGAATATAAACATGAGAAGTAATAATGTAAACACATCCAAACACATGAAAACATCAGATTTACATGGAAAACCCAAAAAGGGAAAAACCACGGTAAGGATTAGCTCACAATATAAATTAATTGCAACATCGAATACAATAGGCCCACTATCAAAGGGCTCACTGCCCAAATGAAAGAAGGGCTCACTATCAATGGCTCACTACCATATTAGAAAGAAGAAAGAAGATAGTTACAATGATAAATCCATCTCAAAGCAATATAAATATCCACCACTATATCACCAAATTATTCACACTCTCTCTAAAGAATGTAGACACCTTTTGCTCACTACTTCCAATAGTAATAGAAATTAAAGCTCACATTGTATTTCACACTTTCACACTTCATATCTCAACACTTTGCACCACACACATCACACACTCATCCTCCATCAATTAATTACACATATATACCATCCTCAGCCTTGAAAATAATCTACAAGGTCAGCTATACACCTCAAATGTGCAAATTCAAAATAGGTCAACACCAAAACATTCCCACAGTGGAGAGGAATGAAGGTAGACCACATCACACCTTAACATGGACCTGAATCCACATAAACACACCATGCCACACTTCCACAAACATCAAAGTATATCTGCAATTAGTGTAAATACCCAAGGTCAAGCGAACCTATGTTAACACCATTAAACATTTAAGTACACGATTCCTTAAATCCAAAGATGACTTGTGGTCCACACACAACACTTAAACACAATATGGAAGATTCCATCAACACCTTGAAATCCAACAAATCCTTCGTAACATCATACACCTGAAGAACATAATCATTTTGTACACTTAGGATGTAACACCTCTGGTCAACATATCCAAACCACATAGGAAAATCTTCAAGCATGAAAAATGTGGAGCAAAACACTAAACACTACTCTCTACCACATTGAACACTATTTACCACATTGTTTCCTCTTTTATTCATTTTTTTCAAAAGAACTTAGAAACCAAGCACCACAAATACCATCTCTTCACCTACAACACTCTTCTTAGCATCTCAACCACACAAGAGGTTGAACATCCACAAACATACGCTCATCAAAGCAACACTAGAGGTTGACATCAGTAAGACTACTAATGACAACATAATGCAACCAATCAAAGCATCTTCATAGGTTGACATCAATGCAACAACAAAGATTTTTTGACATCAATGATAACACAAACTTCCAACAATGCATAAGTGTGAAATTAACCTAGGGTAGAATTTTTGACATTGCAAGCATATATAAAATTTATCTAAGGATGGGCATGAAAAAGAGGACAATGATGGTGCAAGGGAATGCGTTAAAATAACCTTAATATGAGAAGAATTGAATTATAAAGATAGTGCAAAGTTTATAGGTGTAGAATTCATCATTGAATGGTGTAACTCTCTAATGGGTCTAAGTAATGAACCTAAGTCTATAATTTAAAAAAAATTGTTGGTAGAAGAAGTTAACATATACAAATGTAAAGTTTGTTGTAAATTGAAAGATTAACTGAACTCCACTCTTTTATAAGCTCAAATGTAGACTCATGGACTATTCATATGATGTTGATAAAAAAAAAATTCTTTATCTATAAATTTTACTTGGAATTTGTGTAATTAAAAAGAGTGAATTGATAAGTAGTGCATGTTATAAATTTAAGTCCACTTGAGATGTGTTGACTTCCAAGAGATCTATAACTCAAGGAGATGGAATCATCAGTTGACTTTGACTACATTTTAGATCTAGTTAAACCAAGAATTATAGATGTATTATTAATAAAAATAATATTTTATCTTATTATGTATTATTTGTATATCATTTATTTAATTAAACTTATTAAATATATAATTTAGTGTATATCATATTTATGCAATTATTATATATGAAGATAATGAATGATCGTATTGTTGTTTTCATTAATTTATCAAAGAAAAACATAAATTAGGAGGCCTTATTGAAGATGGAGAAGAATTTGAGTATCCAATTGGATAGTTGATCATTATTGGAACATAGCTTAGAAGGTACCCAGTGAAGAAGTTTGATGTTTGATTATTTGAGGACTTTCAAATACATAGAAAAATATTTCATTACTCTAAATTTTATGTGGAATCAAATATTTAATTGATCAAATATGGGAGTAAACTATTGAATAAGAAATTATGGAAATTTTGTGAGTCTAATCATGAAGCAATACACAACACCACAAATAGTAGAGTGATCCACATGGTTCATTGGATTGAATTGGTGGAATGACATAGAGGTTGTACATAGTTTATAATTATGTTATGCACTTAACTTATTTTATTTTAGTATGTTATGTAATTATTAATCGAGGAATTTAATTTGAATATTCTATGCATTTCTTAATTTCTTTAATTTAAGTATGTTATGTACTTAAAATTTAGGTTAATTGTGTCAAATAAGCTTCCTCTCATAATTGGTGTTGTTAATAAATTTCATTTTCTTTGAGTGAAGAGAATATTTTCTTTTCATTTGAGTGATTCAGTAGATCCTTGACCATCTTGGGTCTTTCACTTGATCTAATGAGTTTAGTTTGGTATTGGTTGATTATGTTATTCTAGTATTTTTGAGTGGTGAAGGTTTGTCTGTTCTACATTATGGGACCTAATTTTAGTTTTTTTGTACACTTAGGTGATAAATATGATATATAATAGTTTACATGTGATAGAAAATTTAACTAGATTATTCTTTTCAAATAACCTTATATGTGCACTATTCTTGCTAAATATTCTTAATATAGGGACGAAATGAATATAATGAAATTATATTTCTATTTATTTATTAATATGAACCTTCCCAAGACTTAATCTAATTCCATTGGGTAGGAGTAATAATCCGAATAGGTTGATATAAATTATCCTAACAACTTTATTTGACATTAATTTATTGTATATGACTTTGCATATTAGACATGACACCAACCAAATCAAGAGAAAATGGTAATATCACAACATAGTTTTAGAGATAAAAATTTCTTGAGTAGGCCTCCATCAAATTATCCTAAAAATAACATATAAACTTAGATAATTTGTAGTTTTACACTAGCCACATCTAGGTCTTTATTTTAGGTATAAATGCCAACTGAATAATAACTCTATGATATCAACACTTGAGAGTTTCCTAAAAGAATGAATGAAAACAAATTTCCCTAAGGATAGTTTGTAGGCATCACTAATTTAGTTTAAGATATACTTTGAAGTCTCTTATAAACACATGCTTATTAACAACTAGCATTTACTTTAATTCTTGAATTCAAAATTCATAAGTTAATAGTTTAGGACACTAAGAAACTTCAAGTGAAGAGTCTAAATAATATTGAAATGTAAAATATTTGCATCAATAATGATATTTTATTTCACCATATAATTAAAACACTAAGATAAAAACCTGAGGTGCATTAAGGATGATCCATATGAGTATCAACTTCTCTATTTTTACTAACATGGTTAGCTTCATAGGTAATGGTGTTACATAAATATTAGAATTAGTACATACCAACACACATTTAATTTAAAACATGAACACATGTTATGAATTCCTAATTTTAGATTCCTAAAAAGGGATTACAATTCCTTATATAGTATAAAATTGATATTGCAAATATAATTTTGATTCTTGTGAAAATTGTGTCAACATATCATTCATTCTTAATTGTTCATGATTATGATATTATACACAAATTTTCCATTCCCTACCTTGTGGGACCAAATCAATAGTGCCAACATGATTGGATTGAGATAGTATCTTAAGATCCCTAAGACCAAAAAGTTTCCAAAGTTTCACTTGGCTATTCTCTCAAACGTGACACCTAGGATTATCTCATTTGCATGTACAAGTGGATTGTCCACCTAAAAATACCTACCTTATTTTTTTCTAACACGGACTGGTTTTCCCATGGTGGGGAGGAATGAAATGTTGCAACAAAAAAATAGTTTCATCTAGTGTAAAGGTTATAGGAGTGATATTTTGCATTTCGAACATCATGGGACTAAATTGATGATGCCAAAATATTGGAGTGGGTAGGTGAATCCTATTTTAGGTTTTTTCTAGTGTTCAAGCATTGCATTGATTTTGGACAACATTAGTTCAAGATAGTCTCTTAAGAGCCCTAATACCAAAAGTTTGCTAAAAAATTTCCTCATTTCTCTCTCAAATTGTGGCAACAAGGAATTTCTTGTTCACACATACAAGTGGATATTGTATTATGTTGATGGTGGTTTTAGCACAACCAACTACTGAGTAATAATAAATCACTACTCTTGAAAAGTAGGGATTCCTCCTCCAAGGTTCCTTTTAGGCCAAGTCTTGACCATAATGGATAGCTTAGTGGTTCATGTAAAATTGTTTAACAAGGGGCTTGAGTGATTCAAATATTTTAGAAAATATATTCAAGACATGCAACATCAAGTACAAACAGAAATTTCTCAAGGTTTGAGATCAATTGTTTGTTATTGCATCATTTATTTAGAAAATCTATAATATTATTGTTCTCTTTTAAAATTTTGAAGTATCATAAAATAAACATCAAAATATTAGGGTTGAGAGATAATTTTAAAGAATAAACTTAAACTAAATGGAAGATAATAAATCGCATTCTATTTATCAATTCTGAAAAATTTAGGAGAAATCATAATAATAAAGTAATGAATATTCACCCAATCACTGTTAATACCAATGCAATCATCAAAGGGAATTTATAATCTCAATAATTTTTTAAGCCAAATCAAATTAAATCACCATAAATCATGCACAAATTTCAGACAAGAATCTTTTTTTTTAGATCAAAGAATCGGGTAGCACGACCCCATATAAAGCTAGCAGGCCCGTAAACTTTTAACGGACCGGTGGCGACACGCCTCCGGCATTCATGGGGGTGGGGAGACTAGACCTCGTGACCAACCTCCCGCAATGAAAGATTTATGCCAACCGAGCTTAGGGCCCCAACCCCCTGACAAGAATTTATTCACCACTATAACAAGATTGAATTTACAACATGTGTTTTCCAATAGTGGCATGGTGTGATGGTTGAGTTGTGTTTTTATTCTTGCCATCAAAGTTCAAACCCATAAGGGTGTAATTGTTGAGAATTTATATTGGGGATGAGGTCCCCCATTTGTGACCTCATCAGTTCATAGCTTCGGGTCAAAAGCGTTTACCTCTTAAATTAAAAAAAAAGATTAACTTTAAATGCCTCTTAAATAAAACAAAAAGATTGACTTTACCAATCTATTTAATTTAGATAAATTAAACATGCATACCATCACCAATGATCAAGATCCATATGCATGCAACATGCATAATCCTTCAATATTTATTAAAGTACTCACAAAGAACAATAGGAAAATCCATGCTAAAATTGTATTAGTTCCTTGTAAACAAAATACTTTTTGATCCTTTGGGAAAATGTAGAGTTCTCCAACTTCTCCTAAATCATTGAAGCTAGCAAGCTCTTCTTGGATATTCTACAACTCTTCTTTTCAGGTCATCATTTGGTCAATGGTTGTTTGACCAATTTGACCATGTAGTGATTTCTCAAACTCCCTAATCATCTTGCTCGATGAAGCTACTAAGGGATTTCCCAAAAAGTGCATCCCAAATTCTCCACAAAGTGCTCTATTTTTAACATTTCCTATTCAGCTAGGACTTTGTTGTTGTTTATTTTATTCTTGCATTTGTTCAAAATATTCACCCTTAGTTGTCCTAATTTTAGCCATTCTTTTGGATTGTCTTGATCTTCTTCTTCTATTATGGTCACATTTATTAAATACCCTACAATAGTAACCTTAATCTTTCACAAACTTGGGATGTAATCATCCCATACCAATAAATCCTTGTTTATTTTTAACTCCATTTCATGAGCTAGACTGGCTTCATCACTAATATAGTGGCATGCCTTTATTTCCTTTTACAAAATTTTGCTTGCAAAGGCTTATAAGTTATTTCTCCACCCTTTAGCAACAGATAGTAAACCTTCGGGATCTGGATGTTGAGCATCCTTATTAAGTGTGACATGTAAAATTAAGGTAGGAGTAATTGAATCCACAGAATCAATCAAATAGTTGACATAAGTTGTCAATTGAGATATCTGAGACTTCAGTCCTCCTTAGTATTTTCATCCTTTTACATTCTTCTAAGGTTGATAGATACAACCATCTATAATGACTATTGTTCTCCTTCTTTGGTTTGAACACCCAGGTTTACCTACTACATTTGATAATCTTTAGGCAACATATCTAATTTCGACTTTTCTACCATGGGGATATCCATTTGTGCCACTTTGTTCCCCTACTCATCCACGATGATAGTCTACAACCTTCTTGATCTCTTTCTTCTACCTATGGGTACCTAGAAGGCCTCTGTAAGAATGGTGAAGTTCTCTTCTTCATCTTAGACATATGTCCTCTTCCTTTTTTGAATGGTATGATTCAACTATACTGGGAGGGTAGAAGAGACTTTATGTTAACGAGAAGGATTGACCTCTATGTCATGTGAGGCTTGAGAATCCTCATGTTATGCTTCTTTTACTTTATTTTCTTGTTATATCTCTTCTCTACCAATTTCTTCTCCATTTGCTTCTTTGTTTTCAATTTCCTCCTCTACAACTTGTAGCTCTTCTTGTTCTTTAGGAGAAGGAATAGTAGGTGAGGGAAGAGGAGGAAATGGTGAAGTGGGAATGTGAGGAGGAGATTCATGAGGAGGAGAATGTGGTAGAAGAGATGGATTTTGAGGTGATGGAGGAGAACTTGGAGGAGGAGATGGAAGAGGAGACTCATGTGGGGGAGAAGAGGAAGGGGTGGGCAACCTATACCTAGGTATAGATGTGGCTTGGGATGAACTCTGACTTCTCTTTATCATTTTTAGAATAACATCTTCTTGAATCTCCTCTTCAATTGTTTCAATGGATATATGCTTTAGTGATGTTCTACATGTTCTTATTTTTGGGACATTTTTTCAGTTGGAGGCTTCTCAGTCCTTCACCTTTATTTAGAGGCATTTTCAATCCCTCATTTTCCTTTCTCTCTTTTGGAGAGGAGTTTTCTCTGCCTATGGTTTTCTCCTTTTCTATAGTTTTGAGAGATATTTTGTTTGTACATGCGTACCTCACCAAGCCTTGTTTGTCGGGACCCATCAAGCATTAGCTAATAATTAATTAATCTTTAATTGATTATTAGTCTAATTTATTTTCATGCACTTAAGATAAACTAGAGAGCTATTATTAGATAATTTTGTCTCATTGCATGAGATGTTGACACTTGTCATGATCTAATCCCTTTACCATTTAGGGTTGCTCATATATAGTACTCAACCCTCATTGTATTATCCCTCTTCTATCCTCTCGAACTTTCACCATTTGATAGTCTTGCATTTTGTAGCTTTTTCTTGTTCAGGAATATTATAATTCTTTGTTTGTAGATCTCTTGTGTGGAAGGTTTCTTTGTTCGTTATTTGATCATGTGGCTCGTGTTTTTCACAATTCTAACATCTAGGTCCTGATGGTTTCCCTCCTACCCTTTTTCAAGATTTTTGGGAGGTGATTTCTTTAGACCTCCTAAGAGCTGCTAGGGATTTTTTCAAATAAGGTAGAATGTTAAACCAAATAAATTCTACCTAAATAGTGCTAATCCAAATAAATATGGTGCTCCCTCTTTGCAAGATAACAAACCTATAAATTTATGTAATATTGTTTACAAAAAACTTTTAAGCTTATTGTCAATAGGTTGAAGGTGATTCTCCACAAAATGATTTCCCCTAATCAAAAACGGTTTGTTAAAGGTAGGAAAATTTTAGATGTTTCCTTGGATACTCATGAGTATATTCACTCTATGGAATTCGGCAAGAAGCTCGGTATGGTGCTAAAACTAGATATCTCTAAGGCTTATGACAAAGTTTCTTGCCAGTTCTTGATGGCTATTTTACAAAAGTTTGGGTTTAAAGGAAGAATTTTGAATTCAATAAAAGCCTATGTTACCACCCCAAAGTGTTCTATCTTGTTGAATGGTGTTCCAAAAGGGTACTTCTCTTATGGGAGAGGTCTAAGAAAAGGTGACCTCTCTCTGTATTTGTTTATAATTGTGGCTAAATTTCTTGGGAGGAATATCCAAAAAAGATTTGATCAAAAGACTTCTTAAAGGGGTCAAATTTGCTTCTTTGCCTCATGCTTCCCATTAGCAATTCATATATGATTCTATTCTTTTTGGAGAAGCCTTAGTGATTGAGGCCACTCACTCGACATCTATTTTGGAAGACTATACAAGAGCTTCAGGACAGTACATCATTTATATGAAGAGTAAGTTGTATTTCTTTAATGTGGATCAAATGGTTAAGAAAAGAGTTATAAGGATTATTGGATGCCAAACTCCTATTCTACTGGCAACCTACCTTAGTTTTCCTTTAATCTCAAAAATCCTAGAAATAACTACTAGAACATTATAATTGAAAGGATACAAAAGAAGTTGGCTAGGTGAAAAGGAAAGATCCTTCATCAAGCTGGTAAACTTCAACTCTTCAAAGCTTCCCTTCAAAACATTCTTATTTATTCTCTCCCTTTTTAAGATCCCAACCTTCATTGCCAATAAATTGAACAAATTTAGAGGAAATTCCTTTGGAATAGGATGAAAGAAAGTATAGGATGGCTTTGGTTTGTTGGGAAAAAAATTGTATGCCAAAAACTTTTAAGGGTCTTCTTACTAGAAGGTTGAATTTTTTTCAATAACGCCCTTCTTGCTAAAATAGGATGGAACTTTCTAGAAGGAGTTAAAGATTAGGTTGAAATCCTGAAAGCCAAATATCTTGTTAATGATGACCAAGGGAGTATCTTGCACTCCTCTGATTTTCCAAATGGTTTAGTGATGTGGAACAAATTGGTTAAAATCAGGAATAAAATAAACAATGGATAAGGAGAGTTGGAAATGGTTCAAAGACTATTTTCTAGGATAATATTTGGAACAACGGTCTTGCTCCATATTATTTTAATCGCCTCAATCAAATCAAGGAGACGATAATTCAAGTTAATGGTAGGTATCCTTTGCTCTTTTCCTCTCATTGATTTTTATATTTAAGCTCTTCCCTTTTTTTCCTTTTCCTTCAATTTTATTTGTCTCCTTTTTGTTTTATTTTTCTTTTTTCCCCTCTTTTCTTTTTAACCAATTTTTATTTTCCTTCTATTTTAAATTCATATTTTAATATTAATTTCTTTCTTTCTTTCACTGCCTCCTTGATTTTTGTATCTACCAACCCCTTCCCCCCTCTTCCTTTCCCCTTTTTAATTAGCTTGGTCTGCTAACATTTTTACAATTTTGCTCTCTTATCTTCTATCTTCCTAATGATGGATCATGTAGTTTGATCTGAAATGTCGAGGAAAAGAAAATTTGACATAGTCAAACCCATAAACTGTACACTACAAGGTATCTTAATAGTTATATTGACTGGGGAGGTGACATTCCGAGTTGGAATTTTTTTTGGGAACATTTGACTAAGGGAACGATTTTAAGGGGAAATTGTTTAGAGCTTAAAGTTATCATGTTAAGTTATTATAGGAGTTCTTATAATATTTAGGCTAAACCTTAGTTATCCTTATTTTCATCGTTATATATAGATACACTAATTCTAGATAATCTTGGGTTATTAAAATCATTTGTATTGTTATCAATAGTTAAACTAGATTGTAAATAATAGACTAACACCAATTATGACTTGCAATTTAGTAGCCAATTTTAAATAATCCTATATGTGTACTTGGTAATAATCCTTATCTCAAAATTTTGTTCTATCTTATTATAGTGTGGATTGGTGTTGGTGGATTATGATTGAAATTGATGTGAAGACAAGATTTGAACCTAGAGGTCATATCCTATTGTTGGGCAACCAAGTATGTGAGTTCAAGCTCAAGTTGGTGAATTACGAAGCCTCTGATTCTGTTATGTAGGCAAGGCCATCATCGATGAGCCCTCGAGGAATAGATTTGGCCCTTAGGTCTTGTCCTTCCATAACTATTTCATAATTATTATTGATATATTTTATTTGCATAGCATGTGACCCAATTATCTCTTTAGATTATAAATGTGTTAGTAGAACTAATTAGTATGTCTTCTTAAATTCCAACCATGATTGTCAAAATAATTTATTTACCTAGCTACAAATTATAATTTATTGGTCAAATATTGTTATGCTTTTCATGAAGTACGTGCATTGGAAACAAACTTTTGTGAGTTAGTCAAGTGTATGTGGTCAAATTTTGGAATTTGTGTTGTGTTCTTAGCTGTGTTTTGGTAGAATGTTTTGGGCAATACACATTGTTGGGCCCAAGCACAGACAAAACTTGGAAAAACCAATCTCTTTCCCATCGTGGGATAAACTTATGTGCTTATTACCATTGTAGATCATTTCCTTTATAAAGCCTTTGATCATGGTAGATGAGATGGTTTGTCAAACAATCCAAGAGATATAAGATCAAATCTTGGATATGAGTTTCACTCATTTTTCATATCCTTAGGCAAAACCAAGTCTTGGCAATGTCGTGCAGGTCATCCCAATCTTGAACATTGTTTGAAATTTTTGATTCCTTGGACACTTGGGGTAAGCAATCAAAATTATTCTATGAGAATAGTAAACCATCACAACCACTTGGTATTATGATATAGTCCTAAAATTTGTCCCCATATTTCTTTATCATGATTTCTTTATGCTCTCAAATTTCAGGGATGTCTATAAGGGGATTATACCCATTCCATGAATCATTCCAAATGGTGTTGATTTGCCATCATTCCATTTCCATGAGAGATATCCAGTGAGAATATGGTGGCAATTCATAAAATTCCAGTTATGAGATCCTTGTGGAGGATTTGCTATGGTTAGTACACAAGTAGGATCATCATCATCAAGATACTTACTCTATAATATTTTGGACCAATGTGCATTTCGATTCTCATACATTCTCCAAATTAACTTTGCTCCAGGGCCTAATTTTCAAGTGGAATGTCCTTTATGCCCACACACCCAAAAGCTTTGTTTTGTTTAATCTTATCCCAAGTGATGAGAGGAATTTTCTTTACTTCATTGGATCCTTCCCATAAAAATCTACGATGAATTTCCATAAAATCCTTCTCATCTTTGTTTGTGAGCTCCAGGCATGATAGAAGGTAAATGGGGATTGTTGCCAAAATAGCCTCAATCATCATAATTCTCCCTCACAAAGTGAGCCACTATCCTTTTTATGAGTTTTCCTTCATTTTGCACTTTGTTATGCCTACGCATAACATAGTTCGAACAGCTCCTTGGAATAAGGGGATTCCCAAGTAGGGACAAGATAATGTCTCTATGTTAAAATCAAGAAATGTAACAATCCATCTCTACACAGACCTTTTAGTATTGAAGAAGTATTTTTTTATTTCTCCTCATTGCTAGCTTGGTTAAAACATCATATGTAATTTTCTGAGGTGTTCTTTATAACATTGGTCTCGTCCAAAGTTACAATGCCATATAGTAGTGTGTTATCTCCAAACATTTTTTGTATTAATGCAGGGATGTTTCTAGCAACAAAGATAAATCTCCATTCCCCTGCCTTTTTCCTTTATGGAGATACTCATGCTTAAGGACTCTCCATTAGCAGAAACAAGAATGGTCAAAGCGGATCGCCTTGTCGAATCCCTCTCACCCCCTCAAAAAATCCACATGGTGCACAAAATTTCTCCAAGAATTTTATAAGAAATATCCAACTGTATCATAAGCTTTACTTATGTCTAGTTTGAGTGAATCGCTTCATGTACTATGCTGATTTGTTCTCATTGATGTCAAAGGAAGTCAAATAAATGGTGTCATTAAGATCGTTAAGGAAGGAGTTTGTTGATGTTGATTGTCAACCTTACATGAAGGAAAATAATATTTTGGGCCAACCTCCTAGTCTTTGGCGCCTTGTCTTGAAGAATAAAAATTTAAATTAATTTTTTTTGCTAAGGATTACACTTAGATTTGTGGCACCCTCATTAAATAAATAAAAATTGCAAATTATTTTTTTAAGAAGAGGGTCGACCCTTTAAGTGGTTTGCCCCATTTTTGGGGTTATATAAAATCCAATTTGAAAGTACATGTTGCTTGATGAATCTCCCCACTTTGGTAAAGATATTTAAGGAGATTATGGAGTCCATTTGAAAGCAATCAATTCATTGAATATTATTTGTATAAAGAGAAGATTCGAAAGGCATATAAGTCAAGATTTTTTAAGACATGAGCAGAATTATGAGAGACATGTGAGCAAATTTATTAGTGCTTTATGGCAGAATTTATGAATAGTTTTTAGGAGATTCTAAAGGCAGATTTTGATGGAGGAAGCAACTTTATGAAGGTGATTTAGGGAAAATCTAAGAAGACATTTCAAATAAATTATTAAATTATTCATTAGCAGGCTGGTACCATCAAATTAATGAGTCTGGGAGGTTGGTTTCTCTCATTAAAAGAGATTGATGTCTTGTTGAGTTGGTGCTTAGTTGTGGGGATTGGTGTATTTTGTGGGCTGGTGCCTACGAAAGAAGCTTTGTAAAAGAAGCAGGTTGGTGTTGTGATGTAGGAAAAAGGATCTAGGGTCTAAATCATACCTTTCTTAAATATCACATTTGAGAGGACACAAAAATGACCATACAAGACCACTTGGCTACTATCCTCAAGGAAGAGTCAAAATGGTTGATCAAGGTTTGTTGCTCTTTTTGTGTGTGGGTTGATTTAGGAATTGAATTGGTTTGATTAGCTAAACTAAGTCAATTAGGCAACTACAACAAATTGATATGAATATAGAAAAACATAGAGTTGATAAACAAAAATTGAGAATAGCGGAGCAGAGGGCAGAGATAGAGGAACCCGACATTCAAATCTAAGTTGAAACTGTTTGGTCAAAGGCATGGGAGCCCCAGACTAGAAATGTGGAATTTTGGAATCTTTGAACAAGTATCAGTAGGTTACAATCTATAGGTTCTTTCCTATCAAGCTTAGTTTTAAAACTTTATTTGTTGATGAATAATTGTTTTTTCCTTAATTTGATGAATGTATGTATGTGAATGTTTGGTCTTGATGTTGAGTCTTCAATCTTTTCCAAATCCACTTTAGATTTGCTACCTAGAAGGAACAAAGGAGAGGAAGGGTCTCGTATAGGGGTTTTCCTAAGTCAAACTATGTTTGGTGTTTCCACCTCCACAAACAGCTATGATGATGTTGATAAAGAGT
Organism: Sequoia sempervirens; assembly: GCA_007258455.2. Classification (NCBI taxonomy): domain Eukaryota; kingdom Viridiplantae; phylum Streptophyta; class Pinopsida; order Cupressales; family Cupressaceae; genus Sequoia; species Sequoia sempervirens. The sequence continues at coordinate 48,557 of VDFB02018662.1, read as the reverse complement.
GCTTACCCTAGGTCGAGCAGAGCCAAATGGATAAACAAATGATAAATCACAAGAATCACAAGTGTTGCAACTTACCACTTAGATTTTATTTCCTTGATGCTTAATTGAAGGTACTTCGAGTGTTAGTACTCACAAAATAATGAACATACAACATGTAATAAATCTTACATGATACATTGCTAACATGAATCTTGACTGATGAAATGTCGTAAAATGATGTTTATTCTGCTCTTAAATTACTTTGATTGTTTTTAGGATGCTCAATTAATATTCAAATTGCCTTCTAGATTGCTTAGATGTTCAAATGGTGAAAAATAATATCTATATCCAATTCCTAATTTTTCGCAATAATTATTTTGAAAAAACAAAAAATTAAATTAAATTTGCAAATAAAAAAATGTCGACAATAAAATATTAGAAATTGAGCCAAAATAGGGTGGTATAGGGAGAGAATGCCCTAGACCAGACCTATTTTGAGGCTTTGGTTGTCATTAAATAAATAATTAATATTATTTCCCAATTTTATCCCAACTTTCCAAAAATGATAATAAAACAGGCAAATAATAAGCATAATTAGGTCCATACATATAAGGGAGAGCCGAACATAGTGTGAAATTGTCAAGGTCAACAATTTACGACACTACAAGTGCCTACAAGAAGATCTACATATAAGCAATATTTTACCGTGTTTTACTCTTCCAACGTGGTTTCCACATAAATCATGTGTTCGTCTTTTGTTCCTTATTGCTAGATCTTTCGTGGGTGTTATTCTTGTGGATGATTAAATTATGAAGTATTTGTTGGAAGAATGAAGAAGAATGGCTAATATACAGTTATTGTGTTGTCATTGATGTCACCATGTTATACGAGTTGTGACTACAAGACTAAGTCATTGTTTGATCCAGTATTTTGGTCTGGTATCTGAACTGGTATATAGTTTACATCCTCCGGTATTTTGGTCTGCAATCCTCTATGATAGATTTTTGTTGCTTGTGGTTTTGGGAATTAGTTTATGGATGTTGGAAGCATGTACGTTCAGAATCTCTCATACACAAGTGCTCGTATGGTGTATCAACATTATTCTATTGATTGCATTTTTTTCTATTAAGCCTATCTTTGGCCGACCTCATGGATAATTGGTGTTATGGTGAATTAATTTTGTTACACGGATATATGTGTGACCTATCTTAGGTCTATGCCGACACGATGCAGTGTGCTACATGTTTTGATTTATTGTTTGAAAAGATTTTGTGAATGCTTGAAGCTGACAGTTGGTATTTTTGGTAAATAAGGATTGCATCTAATTAGGTCGACCTAATTGATGCTTGTGAATAGGTCAAATATATATGTCGGACAATTTTGAAGATTGTAGAGAGAGTGAGACGAATAGCATTTTGATGTGAATGTGAAGAAGTGAAGAAATGATGAAGTGTGTTAAGTCAGTCTATTGAGCATCATCAAAACTGTATCAACACTTTTAGGTGCACTCTTATCAGTTCATTTCGGCTATGAAGCCAATTTTGTTTTGTAATCCTTTTTGTAGGCAGTGAATATCCTTGTGTAAGTAGTGAGTTTTTGTATCTGGACAGTGGGTCCTATTATGGCCAGTAAGCTTTATATATTCGGTTTTTGGAATCATTTTTTATTGTGAGTTAATCCTCACCATGGTTTTTCCCTCATTGGGTTTTCCACGTAAAATCTGGTGTTCATTGTGTTGATTTTGCTTTCTATTATTTGCATTTCATGTTCATATTTAATAATAGAATTGTGTGGTTGTGAAGTTGATAAGTGTTTTGAGTTTTAAGTTTGAATATGGTGACAACTGATTCACCCCCCCTCTTAGTTGTCTTGCGCCTTTCAACAATTGGTATCAGAGCTCTGGTTCCTTGGTAAAGAGCTTACCACTTGAGGAGGATGTTGAAGGTCGAACAAAGGAATGATAAAGAAGAACTTCGGGTTGCACTTGAAGATCTTGGAAACACTGAAAATGAAAATAGAGATTTGAAAGAAAATCTTGATGAGTCAAATGAATGTGTTTGAAAACTAAAAGACCAATTAAAGAAATTCAAAGAGAGACATAGAGATGTGAGTGAGTAGCAGAAACAAGAGGTCATTGGATTGAATGTGCTAGTGGAAGAAAAGAAGAGAATTGAATAATGTCTGAATACAATGGTGCAGAGCAAGACTGATGAGTGCACTAGACTTGAACAAGAGGTAGTGAACTTGAAAGTAGAACTGGAGAAAGCAAAACTCTATGAAAACAATTTCAAATCTAGCTCTGACAAGCTTGATGAGTTGATTGCAGGACAAAAACCAAGTAAAGACAAAGGTGGCTTGGGAAATGAAACAGGTGAAAGCTCAAAGGATAATCAAAAGACTCAAGAGAAAGGGAAGCAGAAAAGAAATTCAAGGAACTTTGCTAGAAGACTGCATGTCAGACAACCAAATGCTCAAAGGTATCCATCTTTCAATGGTGTCTGCTTTCATGTAACAAATTTGGTCATAGGGAAACTAAGTGCAAAAGTAGAATGAATCATTTTTCTAGTTCCTTCTCTAGACAATGTTTTTCATGCAAGAAAATTGGACATAAAGCTATTGAATGCAAAACTCAGGTGAGAATGATTAGTCAGGTGATGATGAATAGGTTTAACAGAGGCAAAATGAATCGATCTTTTGATGGCTATTGCTACACATGCAACAAGTTTGGACACAAAGCAATTCAATGCAAAACAAGGGTTAATGGAGGTCAAATAGATTAGAAAAGTGTTGTCTACTATAACTGCAACAAACCCGGACATATCTCAAGAGTTTGCAGAAGTAAAAAGGGAAAGTAATCTGTTCCGATAGAGAAGAACAAGCTAGTGAAGAAAATTGACAAAGATGAGGTAAAGCAAGAAATGAATAAGATATGGAGGAAGAAAGAAGAAGAGCTAGAGACAACAGATGTGTTTGTGCCCTCATCTGGTGCAGACAATTCCTCCGGGAATTAGACCTAGCATGGTCTTAGAGGGAGCATTAACAGAAAACTGTACAAACCCCCCCCAGATGAATGGCGTGTCAGAAGTTGGCACGAGGATATGTTGTAAAGAATGAGTAGACAGATTATGGAAAAGAAATCGGAAGGAAAATTGCAAGCATGTTCTTTTGTGGATCAATTTAGGGTTTACAATGCAAAGAAATAAGGGTTTTATCAACTTTTTGAAGTCTACCACATTTAATGCGAATTAGGGCAAACAGATGGTGTATAAATTAAAATTCATAAGTCTTTTTGATCACTTGTGCACTTCAAGAGTTTGATAGAAGACTTGTAACAATCTTGAAGCGGTCTCAAAGCAATTTGAAGCAATTCTAAGGTAATTTGAAGGAATTATTATGGATAATTAGGAATTATTTCTCAGTTTACAAAGGGAAAGAAGGGAAAAGGAAGGATTTTCAATTGAACAATAACGAATTCAAGAAAGATAAGCACGATGGTGGACAAAGGATTGTGTGGCAATATTCCACTAAAGCTAAAGGGTGTTGAATTGGAAGAATTTGATCATAGGAAGATGAAGGAAATGGAACTAGGGCTGAAGACAAATGAATTGCAAAGCGTAAAAACCCTAGGTATGGATTTATGGGGAGAATTTGCTTGGTTTGTAGACAAAGAATCTATCTTGTTCTTGTTAATTTGATTCAAGAACGGCAACATTATTTTGGACAAACCCTATCGGATCACTAAGGAAGCAATCAAAGCTATTACCCGTCTATGTAGTGTTGGGGACCTCCCTGGGAAGAAAACTGTGAAATACAAAGATGTAGAAGAACTTACTGGTATCAACAAAGACCCTCATGCTCTATTGATAAATACTATTTCTGATCTTGTTGTAAGGTATGTTGTGTACAACATCTCTTATAAAATCTATTTTAGAAATCATGAAGGTTTGACTTCAGCTATTGTTGTATATCTTGCACACATGATGGTTAAGGAAAACAAGCAGTTTGATTTGTGTAGCCTATTACTGAAAAACCTAATTGAGAATGTCAGAATGTCATTGGTCGAAGGTTATCCTTTTCGGTTTGGGTTTTTGTTCATATGTTTGATATTTTGCTTTTTGAGCTCGCTACTAGGAAGAGAGAATGTTGAGTGGGAATCCAACATTCTTGTTAGAAAACAAGGTTATAGGTATTTGGAATCGATGGAGGAAAATGCAAGTGCTTGCAAAATCTATTTCGCATCCTTGAAGACAAATTTGTGCCCTGATATGTTAGTGCCTAGTGAGTTTGAAGAGGGTTCCTCCTCTGGAAAGAAAGAATTGGAAGTTGTCATTGGTGAATCCCCTCTGGAATCTAAAAGGAGAAAAACTATCACAAAAGATGTTATCACTATCTCGGAAGAAAAGAAGAATGGAGAAGATTTTTTGTCTGGATCTGACTCCTTTGATTCAAAAGATATACGGATAATGCTAGATAGAGGTGAGATGAAGGTTGGTGAAATTTGGAGTGCAAGCTCTTTGATCAAGAGACTTAAGATTGATGATGTATTGATTGACTATCTGCTCAATAGGGGTATTTCAGTTTCAGATGTGTGACTTATTACCGGATGATCTGGTAGAAGTTATTGAAGAAAGAACATTGTTGGAAGGACCTAAAGGTCACAAGTTTGAAGCTAAGATTGAGAGAAGATGTGCCAAAGCCAAACAAGTGTTATCTAAACACATTAATGAGACAAGAGAATCCATCAAATAAATATCTGACATCTACAGGTATTGTCTCTAATGGCCAGCAGTTGTTGACAATTTTAGAAAGAGAATTGAAGCCATTGAATCTGAGATAAATTGTATTGGAAAGAGTTTTGATTTCTTCAAAGACAAGAATGGAAAACAAAGAATAAGAGTTGATGAATTGCAAGTGGAGTTGTTGATTGCTCAAAGGAAAAGAGAAGACTTGGTTAAAACCTTCTGGTTGGTTAAAGAAATTGTTGAGGTCTGGTTGGATCATCTCTCCAGAATACTCTTTGATGCAAAAGACTGTGAACAACAATGTATGTCTTCAGACCAGACATCCTCTTTTATGCAGTTGTATTTATTGGATGGTATGAGTGCAAGGATGAATTCGGTTGTGCTTGCTTGGAAAAGGATTCTTCCGATCAAAAGAGAAAGGTACAAGAAAAAATTTCATGTAAAAAGTGTTATTTTCACTTGAATGTTTGAAATGGGGAGTTGGAATTCGTTTATATATACAATGTTACCATGTACATACGTTTACATCCTATTTTTGGTCGCCCTTTACCATTGATGTCAAAGGGGGAGAGAGGAGTAAAAAGGGGAAAGAATACTGATGATAGGGGAGAGAATATTGTGGCACATGTTGCCATCAATGACAAAGGGGGAGATTGTTGGAAGAATCAAGAAGAATGGCTAACTATACATTTTTTGTGTTGTCCTTGATGTCACCATGTTATATGAGTTGTGATTGCAAGAGTAAGTCATTGTTTGATCCAGTATCTGAACCGGTATATAGTTTACATCCTCTGGTATTTTGGTTAGCAATCCTCCATGATAGATTGTTGTTTCTTGCAGTTTTGGGAAATAGTTTATGGATGTTGGAAGCATGTACGTTTAGAATCTCTCATACACAGGTGCTCGTATGGTGTATTAGCATTATTCTGTTGATTGCATTTTGCTATTAAGCCTATCTCTGGCCAACCTCATAGACAATTGGTGTTATGGTGAATTAATTTTGTTATGTGGATATATGTGTGACCTATCTTAGGTCTATGTTGACACGATGCAGTGTGCTACATGTTTTGATTTATTGTTTGAATTTTTTTTGTGAATGCTTGAAACTGATAGTTGGTATTTTTGATAAATAAGGATTGCATCTAATTAGGCCAACCTAATTGATGCTTGTGAATAGGTCAAATATATATGTCGAACAATTTTGAAGATTGTAGAGAGAGAGACGAATAGCATTTTGATGAATGTGAAGTGTTGATTTTAGATGATCAGATTTAGTGCACAGAAAATAATTCAAAATCAGACAACATAACACAGCATATACCCTGGGAAAACCCTCCTCTTGAGGGAGAATAACCTAGCAACAAAGATCTCTCTTATATTTGAGCAATGACAACAGAACACTTTACAAATAGGTCTAACTCAAGACCAATATACAACACAGAAGTTCGCATCAAACTTGGCACTTCAATTCTGGCAGTGACAAGAGTTCACAATCTGGCAAAGACAAGAGTATAGATCTACAGCAATTCGCCCCTGCATGAACTTTTACTCTGTGTTCACACTTTTATATGATGGCACTGCACTGTGTAGTATATTCACCCTTTAATCATTCGCACTTTATCAGCAGATAGATTCGTACTGGAACATTAGACAAATTCGTACTTGACAGAGTTCGCTCTTTGACACAGATCCGATATGCAAAGATTCGCAGTTACTTCAATAATATCTCGCACTTGATAATACAGGACTTATGTGCGTGACCGAACTGATCTGGATCTGATCATTACAATGGATGAATCAAAGATATATATATATATACAAATGAAAGGGAGAGACTCTTCTCTTAGAATCCTTCATGTTGGCCTTCAAGAATTGCGTCTCCTCTTTAATGAAAGTCGGCCTTAATAAAATAACATGTCGGCCTGAATGAATGTTATTTACAAAACACAAATGGTGTCGGCCAGAAATATATTCATAAAGAATGTCGGCCTTAATAAATGTCTTTTAATAAGTGACCAAGATGAATTCATATTCTCTCATGTTGGCCATAATGAATAATACAAAACAATAAATATAAATTGTATAGCCAATGGCTATCATCCAATTTATGACACCACGAAGGAGCTGAGCTGGAAGGAGCTACCGAAGCTGCTATATCATTAACACTCCCTCTCAGCTAGGGAGAGAACTTCCAGCTGCATAATATGAATCATCTCCAAATGAAGTCCATCTGCCATCATTGCCTGCAATCAGATATAAAGAGAGAAATATCACCTCAATGTGATATCAACCATCACATGGTTAAGTACTAGTGTTTATCACTTGCGTGATGTTGTCACCTCAACGTGACTTTCACCATGGCTCTCCCAGAGGGTGAAACACAAGTACAAGAAGATCATCACGGACTCTCTCACGTGATGTTGTCATGGAGTCACACACATGACATCCACCATGACTCAGCTCAGAGGGTGGAAACGAGGAATGTGCAATAGTAAGTACAAGTGTGCAATAGTAAGTACGAGTGTTCATCACTTGTGTGATGTTGTCACTTCATCGTGACTTTCACCATGGCTCTCCCAGAGGGTGAAACACAAGTACAACATATGTCATGGAGTCGCACACATGACGTCCACCATGGCTCTCTCAGAGGGTGGAAACAAGGGCTTTCACCTCAAATTCTTCCGTCACAGAAGAAAATGCATTAACAAGGGATTTCACCCCGAACTTCTCTCATAGAGAAGAACTCATTAAGCAAGGCTTACTGATACTGAGACTCATACTTAGTCAAGGCTGGATTCTCCACCATACCAAGCTTGTCTCGAAAGTATACGAACTTTACCCTAGCGAGAGGCTTGGTGAGAATATCTGCCGTCTGCTCATTAGTGCTAATGTACCTCAACTGTACAGCCTTCTGCAGTACCATATCTCTGATATAGTGGTACTTGATCTCAACATGCTTGGATCTGTCATGAAACACAGGATTGACAGAAAGCTTCACACAACTCTGATTATCACAATGAATAATAGTGGGCTCCATTGATTGTCCAAACAATCCTACAAGGAGCTTACGAAGCCACACTGCTTCCCGAGTTGCCATGCAAGCTACAATGTACTCAGCCTCTACTATACTCAATGCTACAGAAGACTGCTTCTTGCTGCACCAGGAGATCATAGCAGAACCCAAACTGAAGCAACAGCCAGAGGTGCTCTTCCGATCTGAGACACAACCTGTCCAATCAGAATCAGTGAAAACAAGTAACTCCAAGTCTGCATCTGAAGTATACTTCAACCCATATCCAACTGTGCCATGCGAGTATCTCAGGATATGTTTAGCTGCAACAAGATGTATCTGTCTCGGATCACACATAGACTGGCTAGGTGCACTCACTGTATAGCAAATATCAGGTCTAGTGTTAACTAGATACATCAAGGATCCAATCAGTTGTCTGTACAACGTAGGATCCACCAAATCTGAACTAGCTGCAGCAAGATTACCATCTTCTTCAGGCTCAGCAGGCTCCCTCTAAATCTTCAGGCACTTGCATCAACCTTCTGACCTCTTCGCCGAAGATTGCCTGCAACACTTTGACTTAGATAAATGTTTTTCCAGTGCACACCTCTGGTATTGTAGAGAGTTCAGGATAGTCCTCCTTGACCTCATTCCAGGTCTCACTATTCTGAATAGGTTTGCACGAGCTACCCATGACAAATCCAGATGACAGTCTTGAGCAATTCTGATCTTAGCAGCTGTTCAATACAGTAATCTTCACTTCTTTTAAGTGAGTTACAAAACTCCCTCTTGATCCCTACTTCAGAGATTGCAAAGAAGACTTTCTGGAAGTGAACTCCCTCTAGCCACCAACTCAGTCCCAAAGCTGCTTGATTATTTCTTTGGTTGGCATGACTTCCTCACAAGATGCCTCAAGCTTTTCATCACTAAGCAATCTCTCATCACCTTCTTGCTCCTAGAACATTGAACTGCAAGCATTTTAGAGAGAGATTACTGACAGTTTATAATTACCCAAATCAAGACTGGAATCATACAAAGTTTACAATCACAAGTTATAACATGAACACATAAGATTTTATGCACAATGTTAGAACATGAATAAATAAATCAACCTAAAAGAGAAATATATCAAAAGATCAAACTAAAGGGATAAAGAAACTTATCTTTATATAATTTTGATATAACTCTTTCTTTCATCTTTTACTCCTCTCGAGAGTGCCAAACTCAGCACAACAAAAAAAACAATCTGCACAACTACAGATTTCTTGAATGCATTATGCGGTTAGCATGTAGAACCAGCTCTCTCCAAGAGTCAAGGCTCTAACACAGTTCATGCATTAGAGAATGATGTCAATGTGATCAACCTATCACAATCGAAAATGCAATTCTCTTTTTCATCTCAAAGTCACACTCAGAGATCTACATGATTAGCATGAAACAACTCACAATAGATAATTTGAAATCTTCAAAGGATCTTTATGCTAGAGATCACAACTCAAGAGAAATCACTAACTCTCTTTCCTAAGATCCAACTAAATGAAGTGACTGATCTTCAAACTAGAAAGGTGATTTCAATAAAACACAGAATACTTATCTTCTTTAACGTTCTGATGAAAGCAATTATTGAACACAGCATGCTGTTCTTATACTCAGATCAATCCACAGCCTTCATGACTCGAACACAGACTCATGACAAGGTTAAATTTGAACAAGGCCCATGACTGCTCAAATTTACAATGTACTCCGTTTCCAACTGCAATCCACTAGGTTATGCAACATGCTTACTAGCAATACCCAAAGTGTTAGAGATAGATAGGATCATCACTCGAAAGACTTTATCAGATCTGCACAACTGAGATTCACATAAAGGAATATAAACAAAGAAAGGAACCAAATACTTATCTCTATTTGATTTCAGCCATTTGATTTCAAACATCAACCCTTGGCAGAACAATCTGACATAGTTGAGCTCTTGACTGCAAGGTTGTGAAGACCATTGAAGTCCATTCCAGATAATGACATCATAGAATTCTCTCATAATACATGACTACTTCAGAACCTTCCATAATCATGTGCTTTTAGATAACAGATCCCGGAAGGTGAGATCACCGCATCATATAACTCTCTGATCTTAGATTGCTAACAATATGACTCAAGTAAACTCATGAAGAGAGCCAAGTTTGATGTGCTCCTTTCGTAGATGACAAAACTGGACTTTTCTGAAAAAGGAAGGACCAAAGAATGCACCTCGCACAGAAGTACTCTACTGGCTCAAGTAGAATGCGCTAGATTTGACTTCGAATTGCTTTTCAAGATCTGATCGGATCTTTCCATAGACCCGCTCTGATACCATGTTGATTTTAGATGATCAGATTTAGTGCACAGAAAATAATTCAAAATCAGACAACATAACACAGCATATACCCTGGGAAAACCCTCCTCTTGAGGGAGAAAAACCCAGCAACAAAGATCTCTCTTATATTTGAGCAATGACAACAGAACACTTTACAAATAGGTCTAACTCAAGACCAATATACAGCACAGAAGTTCGCATCAAACTTGGCACTTCAATTCTGGCAGTGACAAGAGTTCACAATCTGGCAGAGACAAGAGTATAGATCTACAGCAATTCGCCCCTGCATGAACTTTTACTCTGTGTTCACACTTTTATATGATGGCACTGCACTGTGTAGTATATTCACCCTTTAATCATTCGCTGCGCTGGAAGGAGCTACTGAAGCTGGAAGGAGCTACTGAAGCTACTATATCATTAACAATAAGGACCCCTAGCCCACTTTGCCAAAAGCTGGGAGGGGCAATCAGTAGAAACTGGTGCACTAGCTATGGAACTAGTTTGCCCTTTCGGGTTTGACCCATGCTCACCCCCCTCATTGGGCTCATCCTCATGCTCAGGTTCATATTCTGATTGGCTTTCACTATGAGAATGAGTTTCCATCTCATCGTCACTCATTTCATGACTATGGGAGCTCATTTTGACACTGCATTTCACAAAATGAAAAAAAAATTCAATAAACACATAGTTTCAGCCTATGCCCTACTTTAAAATTAAAAAAATAAAACTCTATATTTAAAATTTTTTAACAAATTTTAAATTGCAAAACAAGATCTAAATTAATTTAGAAAATGGAACAAGAAGTAATGAAATAAGAAAAATAAAAAAATGAAACAACAAGAAATGAAAAAACATTGAAAATCAGAAAATTAAAAACCCTACCTTTTGCTTGAAAAATCTCTTCAACAAGGTGAAGAATCTTCCTCCTCTTCTTCTTCTTGCTCCTTGACACTCCTCTTTCACTTGCAATCACTCCTTTCACTCCTCCAATCACTCTTTCCTCGGCCTTCACTCTTCTTCTTCTTGCTGTAGCAAACAAGTAGAAATGCAAATGTGAATATAAATGAAGATTGGAGGGCCTTTTGAAGGCATGTAAGAGTGTAGATGGGCCCCACATGCCCTTAGGGTTCGAATAAAACCAATAAAATATAAAAAAAATGTCTTAAATTTTTTTTTTAATGACCTTTTTGCCTGTCCGCTGCGGGAGATGCCTGGGCATCCCTGAGATGCTCGAGGGACGCCCAGGCGTCTCCCTCGGCGTCTCGGAGATGCCGGGACGTTTCCGCGTCTCTGGCGGCAAGGCAAAAAATGGTGGCACCGCCGGAGATGTGGGAATGCCGTCCCCACGTTTCCGAGATGTCCCCGTTCCAGAAACGCTAGGGCCTGGGGGGGGAGATGCGTCCCCAGGGTTCACTGCAATTTACCTTTGTAAACAATTAAGTTCTTGTTCATATCATATGCAATATAAGAAAATATAAAAATATTCCCTTGTGGACTGCTTGTACAATGGGTGTCTTATATACCAATTGGTTGCTTTCTCAGCAGTGACTTAAAAAATTAACATTACCTTTTATCTTTTATGTTTTTTGAGTATTCCAGAATTTTATGTTGAAATATCCATTCCTCATTGTGTTTCCTTGATTAGTATAACACTTTATATTTGTACTTTACATATGCTTTATCATTGAATCGTGTGCTATATATTCAATGTGAAAGGTCTATAGAAAACACTCACGAAAAAGGAAAAGAACCTTCTTAGCTTCTGCTTTTGGGGGATATTGAATAGGATATTTAACTGCAGTGTGACTTGTTGGGTCATTTGTCTGGGAATCATAGAGGAGGGGTATACAAGAAAGCTTAAAAATATTTGCAAGATGTGCACTTTGAACACAAGTGCAATTCTTTCAGTTTGCAATTGTTTATGTTTGTGATTCTTCTATTTGTACATCTATACCTATTTTGCAAAACTCTTCTAATGTTTCTTCCTATTTGTTTTTCATTCACTGGTTCTGCTTGACTTGTGGTGACTGATGTGCAGGACGAATCCCATTTGCATATTTAGAAGACATTCAAATGAGATTCATGAAAACATATGGCCGTGTGGCTCATACCGCCCTTGCTTATGCAATGAATGATGAGTTCTCTAGAGTTTTGCACCAGCAGATGGAGTATTTCTCTAGCAACCCTAATGCAGATACCTTGAGCCGTGTAAGAGGAGAAATGAGTGAGGCAAGTATCCCAGTTTTGTGCATCTTCAGTAGTTTCTCAGGCATGATCTATTTGATGAAGCAATTCTTTTTAATTGCAAATTTGTAAGTGTACAGGTAGACATCTACAATAGAAAATAAATTATGTGGGGAAAAAATTGGCCTTGTCACTGATATTGGTTTCAGTATGTTTAATTTTTTACAACTGTGGTGCTTTTGTTTTTGAATTTTTTTAACAATGGGATCGTTTATTCAAGATCATATTAATTGAAGGATAGTTTATTGTTACTTTACATGTTAGTTTAGGGTTGGGGTGCAGCATGTGGTTGTTTCTTTTCTTTCATTTTGAAGATTCTTTTTTCATTTCAAGAAATTGAACTTTCTTATTTAATTGGTAAATTTTCAACTTGACATTAAACAAATAGAGGTACAAAAGCACTCCCATTAAAAGGGTTACACCCTTTTGAATAAATGCTGCAAGAGAGTTATTGATTATTTCAATGTTAACCAGGACTGGCACTTGGCCTCAATTAATTTGGAACATGTCCACCACATTTTAAACCTGAATTTCTAGCATATAAAGTGCTTCAACTCACACTATAACACAGCACTGGTTGACTATGTCAGGAAGCTGAGTTGTTTCTGCTGTTCTTGTCAAATTAGATACTAACAGTTTCACCGGAATGTGCTCATAAATATCTGTTCTGAGGATTGCATGCTGCAAGTTATTGAATATAAGAGTGCGCTTACGTGTAACTAACATTTTAAATATTGCTTTCTTAACTCGTGCTGCTGCAATGGTTTGGATCGAGCAATAACCATTCCTTATTGAATAAGGTGCAACATGAATTGTAAAAGAGAAGAATAAGCAACTATTTAACTAAATAGCTGTGTAGTATGCATATCTTATTTTTGGGTAGTTAATGAGGAATTTTATTAGAGACCATAAAAATACAATACAAAATATGTTACTATGAGCTGCACAATTTCACTAGAGCCAGAAAGGTATACAGCTGACTACACTCATATATACCGAGCTTGAGCACACAGGCTGACAATCCGAAAGAAGGCCCGGAGAAACCCAAGAACTGACACTTGGGCCAATCCCATTTAAGGGTCTACAATATCCATTTTTTCACTCAACCCACGGCCTTGCTGGCTACCTGTCAGCACTGCCGGATAACCAATCCCTTCTCTGTCAGCAGTCAGCAATGATCTTTGAGGCTGCCATGAGTTTGACTTTATTTTTAGTCCATTCCACCAAGTCATCACACGCCTCCAAGATGAACCACATCCTTCTTGTCATTTCTTCTTCAGTTCTCCAGCTTCCTTAACTTGGCCATTGATTTATATGTCTCAATCAAAATTTCTTAAAACATTTTCTGGGGCACACAGCATTCACATGGAAGTGGTGCATGGAGCAGGCAGGCGAAAACAGGGTAGCTCTGACCCAATAATAATTGTTAGCTTTGAAGGGGCATCCTTGGGTGTGGGGAGCCAAGTTGTGGAAATATTTGTTCTTATTAGTATGCAAAATTGCTCTCGGGGATTTGAAAATGGGTCTTCATAATGAAACCTCTGATGACTTATTACTTCTGCTCAGTCCATTTGATTAGTATGCATGTCTGTGAATCATTTAGATTGTTTCAAATTTAATGTCATTGGCTGTCATGGCCTTGATTCTGACTGATTGTTCTAACTTAATGGTGACATATCACACTGAATGCACTAGGAGGTAGACTGTGAACTTTGGAGCCAATTGTTTTTAACATTTATTCAAGATTTAATGAAGAGACAAATAAAAGGCTTGTTGGAAAAACTACTTTATTTGTAATTATTTTGTCAAGCTGCCTGTAGCCAACTGTATTTCTTTAAAGACTAAGGAAATGTACATTCATCCTACAATCCTCAAACTTTTTCAGTTTTTCTTGATTCAAGAGACCAAGAGCTCTTCAAAAAGGTTTAACTTTATTTCTTTTCAAAATCTGAAAAGGAAAGGCAATAAAGTGGCATTGTGGAACAATATGGTGTAATGAACAGAGTATGATCACCCATTTCCCCCAGTAGCTTTCTTTGTATCCTAACTGAGGGTTTCCAATATTCTTTGTTGAGAATCTTGGATCATAAGGAAGAGTTTAGCTAGTGTGTGTTTAATATTCCTTTGATGTACAGCCACACAGTTTGGATTTGGTGGGGCAGAGCTATTCAATTTTAAGTTCATATTTGCTATTCAATCCTAAATTCATCTTTAAATTTAAAAAAAATAAAAACACATTGTAAACCCTAGCAGCTAGCTAGCTCATATATAATATGGGAAAAACAAAATAATAAGACCCTAGAGTGAGAGGAAAAAACAAAACAAAAATTTGAAAATAAACAACACAGCAGGGATATTGTTAATTTGTTAGTTACAATTTTACACTTACCTTGCAAATGCTGCAAAAATCAGTCCAAGATCAATTCCAAATGCGTTGAATGTTGTTAACGACAATGTGAGAGGTGGAAGAAAAAATTGTGAAAAAATGAAGGGTTTTGATGCTTTTCTGGCCTCAGAATTTATTTATGCTTTGGCAGTCAATTTTGTCAGTTGGACTCATGAGAAAAACTTGCTGAGTTTCTGTGAAAAATTGCTGGCGAGTGGCTTGCCCAAGTTTTTTTCTCACAAGTACTCACAAGTTAACAATTTTTTAATCTATGCATATGCCACATCATACACTAAAGCATAATAGTGTGAAGTCTTTTAACATGCGCTTAATCAACCAATCCTTGACAAGGCCCCAAAGCTTAAAAAGGTGCATTGTCAATGGGACACTGGAAGTGGATCTGAAAGTATGGCTCGAGCATTAGTAAACAAAAACAACCTTTATGTTAATGTGATTGAGAACTAGGATCCAATTTGTCTGGTGGACTAGTAAACAGTACATGCGAAAAGTTGTGAACTATGTCAATCTCAAGTACTTTTGCTTTGAAGTGAAAACTATGATGAAATTTCCCTCTTTGGAAGTTAAGTATTCAAATTACTATATACTGAATATCAGTAGGATTCTTTCTTTGGGGCATGATATCTCTTTTCTGAAGATGGTCTTGAAGCTTAATGTCACAAATGATAACTGAATGCACAGCAAACCTAAAAAACTTTATTTTAATTGATAAATATTGTGGAAACATCAAGCATTTAGTGTTATCCCTCATTGGAGGACATCCTATAATGGAAATTTCCTCTTTGAGAGGTTAATATTCAGAATAGTATGTTTTAAATATCAGCAATATTCCTCCTTTTGGGCATGATCACTTTCTTGAGGAGGGGTCCTGATGCTGGACTTGAAACATAAGAAATCCTATCTCAATGCACAGTGAATCCCAAAGCTGTTATTAAAATTGATGAAGATGTGGAAACCTAAAGCATTTAATATCTCTGCATATAAGGGCTACCTATGATGGTATTTGACTTTTGAGTGTTTAATATTGAATTACCATATTTTCAATTTCAATGATATTCTTTGTTTTGGACATGATAATTCTTTCCTGAAGGTGGGTCTTGAAATATCGAAATGACATTTCAATGCACAATGAACCTAGGAACACTTTTTGTAATTGATAAATTTAGTGGAAATCTGAAGCATTTAGTATTATCTCTCCTTGGCTAACTATGACACATTTTGTCCCTTTGACAGGTTAATAGTAATTATTGAAATTACTATATTGATGGATGTCAGCAGTATTTTTTCTTAAAGGCGTCACTTCTCTTTCTTGAGATTTAATCCTGAGGCTGGATTCAACTCAGCAAAAATATTAACTAAATGCAAAGTGAACCCAAAATCTCAATTTAATCCTGAGGCTGGATTCACAAATGGGTGTAGCCATTGTGGGTGTCATGTTGAGAGACTCCATGACAAGGATATCTGGAAAATACCTCCCTAGCTAAGAGGGAGTGTTAATGTTTTATAGCTTCGGGAGCTATTTTCCCTTAGTTAAAGGCTGGTTGGCCTTCATGTTTCAAACAATATTTATATTCTCTAGGGGCCGACCTAGAGAAGAGGTTGCCTAACTTGTATTTAAGGAAGGTGAAGACTTGTCATTTGATCATCACAATCATTCACTCCAATTTCACATTCCTGGCAGCAGTTCGCACTTCTTTAGCAGCAGATTTGATTATTTGTAGAATACTTATTATTTGCTAAGGAGAAGCAGCATACACTTTTTGTATAAGTCTTGGCCAAATTTAAAGGGCCTGATTTGTAAGCAGATTTCTGCTCTTATTATTCTGATATATAAGAAGAGATTATTTACTGGGTTTTTCTCCCTCGAGTAGGAGGGTTTTCCCAGCGTAAAATGTTGTGTTCATTGTTCACTGTGTTGCATTTTCTGCTTGTTTACATTTCTGATCCTAAAACTAACATGGTATCAGAGCGGGTTTAAATAAAGATCTGATCAGATTTGTTTAAGTATGAAGGTGAAATTAACTCATTGTTTATCATCTCAATTGCTACGGCAGTGGTGTACATATGAATGGTTTTATAGTGCAATTGATTGGCCATGGTTTGCCTGGAATGAGTTTGTGGAGTATTTGAATCATGCAGGTCTTGGACATGTTGCTAGACTTACTTGTGTTGAATGGGGTGTCATATGCAGTTCTCTTGGTAAGCCACGTCGCTTATCCAAAAGATTCCTTCAAGAGGAAAGGGAGAAATTGGAACAGTATCGTGAATCAGTACGGAAGCATTACAATGAAGTTCGATCTGGCATTCGTGAGGGTTTGCCAACAGATTTAGCCTGGCCTTTATCTGTAGGCCAGCGTGTTATTGCTTGCCATCCAAGAAAAATGGAAGTGCATGATGGCAATATTTTGACTGTCGATCGAAATAGATGTAGAGTTCAATTTGTTAGGCCAAAATTGGGAGTTGAATTTGTGATGTTTGGGGCGTCATATTGATGTAACTGCAGTATATCAAAGGAAGACTTTTTTCCTATGGAAGTCGGCTGTGTAGGGTGTCATATTCTAGGTCACAGCCAACAAATGGAGTCTTAGCAGGGCGTATGAATATATCTTAGCTTGGGCGCACTCTTGTATCTGCAACTACTGTTAGATGATGTGCAACTGGTTATTGCTGAAGGCGTTTTTGTCTTCCTAGGCTGAGTCGACTTATATTCCCAGAATGTTGAAGGATTGGTTCTTCATCCAACACAAAAGGAAGCAGACAGATGCCAAGGCAAGATACAGATGAAGAGCTGGAAAGAAGAGCTAAAACAGCTGAAGAGCAAGCTGTATTATTATCAGAAGAGTTAGAATCAATGAACTGGTACCATTGCAGCGAATCTGAATCTTTAAGTGCAAAGATTGGGAAAGAACAATTGGTGGATTGTGAGGAAGATTAGACAATAAAGAGATAAGTATTTTATACCTTTGAATAATGTTCATGAATTTTATGTAGTTAATAATAACTCATGCATGAACATTGGGAATAGTGAATCATGTATGCTTCTAGCATTGGTCTGTATATTTTTTCTTTGGTGTAGTTTGATTCTATGAACTATTATTAATCTCTCTAAGATGCTTCCAGGACGGATTGAGGAACAAAAAGTTGATGAGAGATTGGATAAGGAATTCAAGGGAGGAAAAGCGTGATGCATCCTGTGAGGAAGTCATGCCGATTGAAGAAATGAACACACGTGGAAACATAGCTTGCAGCCTTGGGATTGAGTTGGTGGCACATAACTTCTCTCGAGGGAACAAGGTTGGGCCAGCCTTGGATGGAGAGTTTGCATCAACAAGAAGATTGAGAAAGATGAAGACACTAAAACCTATACAGATTGTCATTGCGATCAGTTTCTTCGAAGAGGAGGAAATAACATTCAGAGGGAGTCTGACAAACCATTAGAGGCAATCGTGGACGAGGAGGTCAGAAGGTTGATGTGGGTACGTGTTGTGACCTTTTTCACACATCGCCCCATTGCAAATGGGGACCCTCGCTGGTTTGCTCTTAGGGTTTAGCGTTGAGTAGCAATTTCATAGTCTCTGATACCTGGGAATTTCATGTCAAGGTTTGGGGTCATCATCCGGGCCAAGTCGGGAGTTTGAGCCCGAAACTGAACGTAAACGTCATGGGAGTGCTTAGAAGGCCCTGCAGACGAGGATCGCCTGTGCTTTCGCTCAATTCTAACACTTCCTATTTTTTTAGGGATTCTGCTTTTTTGCTTTTTCTATTTTTAGTAAGTTTCTATTTTTAGAAAGTGCTAGGTGTCACTGGCATTTGAGTCAAAAGTTTCCATTTTTGGAACTAAAAAGCGAGCAAAAATCAAGCAAAGATCGAAAAATCATGAGAAAAGCAGAGAAAAAGCGCATGCAAGGTGAGAAAAGGCGCATGCAAGATGAGAAAAGCAGAGAAAAAGCGCATGCAAGGTGAGAAAAGGCGCATGCAAGATGAGAAAAGCAAGAAAAAAAGCGCATGCAAAAGTAAAAAATCAACTGGATAAAATCACGCCTTTGAGAGAAAATCACTGAAAAATCAAATAAAAAGCAAGCAGATCATGGTGAAATGCGCCTAAGTCTGGAAGAGGTACGCCCTTGAGAAAATCCAGTTGAAACTTGAAAAAATCCAGTTGGAAAATCCATTGATTGAAGAGAAAATCCAAGTAAAATTCATCCATTTGAGAAAATTCGCATTCTTCAAGAAAATCCAGTTGGAAAGTTCGAAATTCCAGTTGGACAAAGTGAAAATCGACTAAGGCAGAGAAATTTTTGAACTGGACTTTAGGAAATTGAGTCAAAGTGCAATTCCAGTTGAAAAGTCAAGAAATCCAGTTGGAAGTCGAATTTTCTCAAGGAGGAATCGAAATTTTTCTAAGGCAAAGTCACTTTGAGAAGTCAAAATTCCAGTTGAAAAGTCAAGAAGTCCAGTTGAAGGTCGAATTTTGCTAAAGGCAGAAAAGATGAAAGAAAACTTAAGTTTTATTTTAAAACTTAATTATCAAGCCAAAAGGGACGCCTTGTTTGAAAAGTCAAAGATCAGGATAAGATTGCTTTTTCGTTTTAAAAGCAAAAGACAACCAATGAGAAGAAGTCGACCCAAATCAATTTGGGAAGGTTTTTATTATAAAAGATAACTTGTGAGCTCATTTTTCATTATTTGCAAAAGTCGAACTTTCTTCACAGGCAAAGCTCTCCCAAGAAAAGACGTCTTTTTCAGCTGCAAGTGGATTTTTCTTGAGTTCCAGAACATTGAATTGGATTTTTTCTCTTCCTTTCCGGATTTTCTTCAAACAACTGCAAGCGCAATGTCTTCTCCAAAGAATGTGGGAGGTGGAGTCAGAAAAGCTCAAGTCAAGGAAGTCCTGAAAGAATTTTATCCAGAATCCCAGTTATCCTCGAAGTGGAAGAAAGTGGCAGATACAAACTTTGAACAATTTAATGCGATTCAGCACAAGAGAAGGATGTTTGGTACAGAAAACGAAATGCCTACGCCTATTGCTGCAAATATTGTTAAGTCTGGACTTCATCAAGCAGCAGGATTTCCGCCTGCAGTTCAGTGCAGTGAGTTAATGGTTGAGTGCGCCAGAAGGTACAATCCTCAAACAAGATCAATTAAAACGCCCAATGGAATCACCTTGGCCTATTTCACAGAGGATTCAGTCAGGGAAGTATTTGGTATTCCCCATCGCCGGAAAATGTTGAACAGGACTCAGCAAGAATCACAGGCCATGTTCGATCAAGCCAAGGAATCCTGTATGGACATCATCAATTCCAACTGGATTAAAGAACCCAAAAGACATCGCTCCAAGTTGCCAAAGAGACTAATTTGCGCAGATTTTAAGATAGAATACAGTGATATGATTCATATGCTGAACAGAGTTATGGGAACTTCTCAAGGAGCCTTCTTTGAAGTATGGATGTTTTCATACGTGGAGGAAATCGTATTGGGAATGGAGGCTATAAATTGGGCTAAGTTAATAAGTGATAACATCGATTTCCAGTTGAGAAACCTTGAAAAAACTAAAACCTTCTACATGAGTTCTTATGTGGTTTACATTTTGGCACGGTTCACTAAGTACAGAGGACTGATTTGTAAAGGCGAAGTGGGACTTCGGAAAGATCAACTCAAATCATATGATTGTTACCCGCAGCTCCAGCTACATTACAGGGACAATTTCAAGATAACAAATGACGCCTTCCTTATGTATATCACGCGAGTTCTTCAAGGAACAGTGCAGAGGAGGCTATCTAAAGAAGCTATGGTAATGCTTGACAAGTTCGGGTCTTGGTTTATCCAGTTTCCGACATTTACTTATATAAGAATTCATGGATTCTCGGATGCTCCGTACAGGCTTCCTCGATACCCAACAGACAAAATTGTTATGCTTGAAGTTGCAAGGCAACTAGCATGTGTAGACTCCCTTCAGGCGAAGAAGAACAAACAAGGAGTGGATTTTCCGGTTGCAATTGGAAAAATGCTAGAAGTCTGTCCTTCATTACAATCAGCCAAAACAGCAGGGGTAGAGTTGCAATTTTACAAATTCAGCACCTATAATCCAAGGTCCGATTATGATCCTTACCTGAGAATGCACGGGAAGAAATCCCTTCATGTTATGCAAATCGAAGATTACTGGTCTAACCTGATGGATGAGTATGGAGTCAGGAAGAAGATTTGGTCCAGAATTCCAGTTGAGCTTATAAAAAGATGTGACTTGTTCCCTATACCTGAACAAGTGAAGGACAACGGGGACTACATTCATCCTCAATTTGAACAAGAAAAAGATAAGCCTATTTTATTGCCTAACTGGACACAACCTGAGTTGACCGATTTAAACACATTGATGAAGGACATTTTTGCTTACTCAAGGGAATGGGTCGATGGTCAGATCAGCAAGTTGAGGAAGGAAGGAATTTCTCTTACTTACGCCACATTAAGCAATAAGGATAGTCAGGGTGAAGCAATTGGCGAAAGTCTTGATGAACTTTCGTATCCCAGCAAGAGGAAGGTAGTAAGTGGAAACCTTCACATAGAGGAAAGGGAATCAGCTAATGAGGAATTGGAAAGTAAGAAGCAGAAGGTGACTGAAAATCCCTCATCTTCAAGGACTTTGTCAGTTGGAGTAATTGAAAATGTATCCATTGTTGATATCGAGCCGAGCTATGAGCAAGAAATTCAGTTTCAAGAGTTAGAACAGGTGGATTCTCTCCAAAATCAAGCCTCCACGGAGTGTTTAGAAGGAGATGATACTTTGATGATTGAAGGTGCAGGAGATACTGAGATCCTTGAGGACAATGAAGAACTAGGAGATGAGGTAATTTCTGCTCTTAAAGGAATTAATGATGATGTTCAGTTAGAAGATGGGATGGAATTATCCACAATCCCGGATTGGCTAACTGAAAGTTTGAAGAAGAAGTCCAGACCACTGGATGAAGTTCAACCAGTTGAGGGCATACAGGACTTCCTAGAAAGAATTGGCAAGGCTAAAACGCCGAAAAAGCCTAAAAAGTATTCTCAGATCACCAGGAACGATACAGGATCCAGGATCTTACAGGTGGCAGTCCCGAAGATTGGTAAGCCAAGAGATCAGATTGCTCCTATGGATTACGAAGTTACAACATTGGACATTGGGCCAACGACAATAGATCAGGATTTCCATGAATTGGCGGACACTTCCAAAGCCATCAAGGAAAAGTTCGATAAAACAGAAGAGAAGGAGAGGTTGGAGTTAGAAAATCTAAGGCTGATAGAGTTCATTCAGCAGCTAACAGCCCCTTTGCGTCAGGAAAATGCAGCCTTTATTCCACCGTCATCTCTTACTCCGGAGTCCGTTGATGTCCTTGAGGCTATGAGGATCACGAGTCAAGCTACCAAGAATTGGGTGAGCAATATTTCAAAACAGATGGAGCAATTCTTGGAGAAGTGCGCCCAAACTTATGACAGATCTGCATTGCTGATAACTGAAGTGAGTCAAGTTGAAGACCATTGGGAAGATTTCCAGTACACACAGGACAAAGTGATACCTCGTTTGAGGGTTCTAAAAGAAGTTTCCATGCATATATTGATCCAGGAAGGTGTTGTCGAAGAAGGAGCCTCGTATGATTTCAGCAGGTGGTATTATTCCTTATTGGCCAAAAAGAAGACATATGATGGAATAAAGGAAGAATGTGCTGCTATACGGAGCACGATTGAGAAAATTCAGTTCAAAATCCTCACTTCTCTTGAAGGATTAACAGGACAAGAACATCATGATACGAATGGCTTAGACTTAGAAGGATTGAAGAAAAGTGTGATGAGCATTTACTTCAAGGAAGTGCAGATTATTACAGAGAATCAGCTTGATGATATGTCTTCCCTTTTGACCTTCATGGAGAACTTTCAGAAGCAGGAGGCTAGATGGGAAGGAACTTTCACTCAGTGCCTGGAGACCTTGGACGTGATTGGAATGCAACTGGATTCTGTGCCGAATATCTCAATGGAGGAACTTGATTCTGTGTTAGCCAAATTTCTTGCATTTGCAGCTAGGGAGCGATCCAAAGGGAATTGCATTCTGGATTCCCACTTGCTCGAATGAAGTGCAAGGTGTCACCATTTTCCATGCTCCAAATGGCGTGTTCTGCTTGTGCCATGTGTCTTTGAGTTTGTTATGCTTTTAGGGTTAGGGTTTATCAAATTTGATCTTGGCCGTTGATTTCAAATTTAATCTTGGCCATTGCTTTGTAATTGGGGTGCCTATATAAACCCCATTCATTTCATTTATTCAGGGAGAGACTGATGAGATTGTTGCAATATTGCTGTTTAAATAATAAGTGGATTCAGAGTTGAGCATTTGTTATTTCTATGAGCCCGCATGGTTTCATTGATTTCTTCAAAATAGAGTAAATTTGTTTTCAAGTATTTTAGATGAATGAAAGATTGATAGTGTTGGAAATAGTGGAATTAGTTCATACCTTTTTCAATTGGATGATTTTCAATTTGATGTGTAAGGTTAGTCTGAACATTAAAATTGCTTAATTTGAGTTCTATTATCTATATGCATTGGTCGAATTGATGGTGATATAGTGTAATAGGATATCTTTCGTAAACCCTTGAAGATTGCACCGTCTTTGTCTAGTTGTAGTGCCGTGCTTGGCGAAGCAAAGATTGGTTTAAATTCCATTATCCAGCATTTGTCTCCGAAGTTCATAGGATTAGTTCTGCATAAATCTAGTTCCTTTACCCTCATCCGCTTTTTTATTTTATTTTAAACTGAAAATCCAAAACATAAGAGCATTCAACGTTACATCAATCCAAATCCCTACTTTGAGTAACTTACTATCCAAGGGTCCCTTTGTGAAACCAGCATATCACATCACCCATTGAGCTTGTCCATCCCCCAAACCAGAACATTGGAATTACCGTATGACCTTTCTAGCAATCTTAGCATAAGAGGTAATTTTTCAAGAGAGGATAGAGCTGCCTCTGGGCATTCTTTTATTCTAAAGGTGTTGGGTGTGTCACAAAACACGCATCAACAGTACGTGGAGCTTCAGAGGGAGCCACATCATCATGAAGATTTGTTATAATGTATATTTCTTTGAGACGAAGAAATATGAGGTGAAAGCCCTTTTGTGTATATTTCTCTGAGACGGAGAAATATGAGGTGAAAGCCCTTGTAGTGTATATTTCTCTGAGACGGAGAAATATGAGGTGAAAGCCCTTGTAATGTATATTTCTTTGAGACGGAGAAATATGAGGTGCAAGCCCTTGTTCATCTCTAAGACTGAGATGAGACGTCATGTTGAGAGACTCCATGATGACATCACGTTGAGAGACTCCGTGATGAACCCTTGTACTTGTGTTTCTTTCCACACATGGGAGTAGCAATTGTGGACGTTAGGTTGAGAGATTCCATGACAACATCACATTGAGAGACTCCGTGATGAACACTTGTACATGCGTTTCTTTCCACACATGGGAGTAGCCATTGTGGACGTCATGTTGAGAGACTCCATGACGACATCATGTTGAGAGACTCCGTGATGAACTCTTGTACATCTCTGAGATTGAGATGTGGTTTTTCACAAATGGGTGTAGCCATTGTGGGCGTCATGTTGAGAGACTCCATGACGAGGATATCTGGAAAATACCTCCCTAGCTAAGAGGGAGTGTTAGTGTTTTATAGCTTCGGGAGCTATTTTCCCTTAGTTAAAGGCTGGTTGGCCTTCATGTTTCAAACAATATTTATATTCTCTAGGGGCCGACCTAGAGAAGAGGTTGCCTTACTTGTATTTAAGGAAGGTGAAGACTTGTCATTTGATCATTGCAATCATTCACCCCAATTTCACATTCCCGGCAGCAGTTCGCACTTGTTTAGCAGCAGATTTGATTATTTGTAGAAGACTTATTATTTGCTAAGGAGAAGCAGCATGCACTTTTTGTATAAGTCTTGGCCAAATTTAAAGGGCCTGATTTGTAAGCAGGTTTCTGCTCTTATTATTCTGATATATAAGAAGAGATTATTTGCTGGGTTTTTCTCCCTCGAGTAGGAGGGTTTTCCCAGGGTAAAATGTTGTGTTCATTGTTCAGTGTGTTGCATTTTCTGCTTGTTTACATTTCTGACCCTAAAACTAACAGGGTGGAATATTTCAAGGCTAGTTTTTGTCTTTTTGACTGCCAAAACCCTAAGCAACTGTCTCCAAATGCTAAATAGTCAGCATTGTTATGCATTTTGTGTGTGTCTTGCAGCAGCAAGGAAACACATTTCTTGTTTGAAATCTCGCAGCAGCAAGGATAAACACTTTTCTTATGTGAAGTCTCGCAGCAACAAGGATTTAAAATATTTTTTGTGTGCTGGAGTTGCAGTAACAGCGGACGGTGAATAGTGAAAGGATTTTCATGCGTTTTTGTGTGTTGGTAGAGCAGCTGAAGATGCAGCAAACAGCTGATGACATAGCATTTATTGCAAGGGCAAAAGATTAAATCGTGTTTTAATAGTAGTCAAAAGATCAAATTGTATTTTTTTCCAATTTTTCCCATCAGAATCTGCACGAGAATACTTTTCCTTTTGACAGCATTCAATAGTTATAAGTTTATAACAAATTTGGCTTTTTTTCCTTTTGTCTGCATGAGAATATTAAATTAGCCCTCACTTCAACTTATTTTTTTGTCTTTTCCTTCTTTGATTTTTGATTTTAACTAGTTTCACACTTTGATGTAGAAACCTCCTTTTTCTCCTTTCTGATGCCTACACCCCACACAAATTTGTCCTTTGAATAGTGTTACACTTAACCATGAAGTATTCTATTCCTTTTGCAAATCACAACTTCCCAATATAGAGGCTTTTTTTTCCCAAAAGCTATGCTCAAAATGAAAGAAGACCCCCCCAACAGATGACATGATTGCCATCGAATCTCACACCACTTCAACCAAGAACTTGGAAACTTATGCCTTCAATTGTTCATAGATGCTTGATTTGTTAAAGTGCTTTAACTAACCATAGGAACTATATCGACATTTTTTTCGTTCCACTTGAGAGGGATGATCTTGGTGCCTTCGCTTAACAACATCTTTGCTTGAAGATTTAGGACATTGGGCTGCTTCATCTTGTCCTTGTAAGCTTGTAACATGAAACTATGTCCACCTTGACCAATCGATACTTGTTTGCTCGTCGGTTATAAACAAATTTCTTGTCATGCATGTAGGGGCTGCCAAATGCAACTCCACACACATCTAAAGAAACAATTCCCACAACCACTTCGTCAACAAACTTCTGATTAACAACAAACTTCAATCTAAATTGCTTATTAATGGACAAATCAAAACCATTGCAGAGAAGGGGGTGGCATGTCAAAGAAGTCAACCCGAATCAATCGCTCAGTGGGCACTCTACTATACTCTTTGATTCAACCAAACCATAAAGCTTGGGGTGTTGATAAGTTTTTAAACCAATATTTTCAACCATTCATGTCAAATGAAGCTAACTTGGGAGCAAGAATAAAAAAGTGCATCAACTGAAACATTCTTGAACTGAATATTAATGGTTAAGAAATCTAATTGTTTCTTTTCCTCTTGTGCAATAAGATTAAAACTAACCATTTTTTAAGTGAAAATATTTTAGATTCAACCTCTGAACTATATTCAATTTCTTATCTCATTATGAACAATAGGCATGGTGGTTTTCTCACCCTTTTTATCTTTCCAACATTGGAACTTTTTTGGATGTAGCTTCCAATAGGTTTCATTTGTATGATTGTTCACATCACAATGCATTACAAGCTTTAATTTGTTGCTTGTAGTAGCACTTGCATTCCTTGTCTTGGGCATGGCTACTTTTGTCTTTGGAGAAGATTGAGGACTATATATATCAAGGTTGAGCATGTGCACATACTTCATCAATGTCCATTGGATTAGAGAGCAATATGAGCCCTTGAAGAGGCTATGAAGACCTCCAATGTATAACATCAACACCTCATCTTGCACATCCTTGCCCTTTTGGACAACCCTTTCTCAAAACTGTTTTTTGTACTCTTTCTTGATGTTGTGGCTTTGCTCCTTCTTGACCACCCCTTGGGTCACAGGGATATACACATCAAAAATTTCTTCAAACTACAAGAGTTCCATTGGCCTTGGATGTTGGGAGAGATTCTAGAGGGAGCACTTTGCTTCCTCCTTGCAACATCATGCTTGGTCCCGTCGACCTTCAACTTTGTCCGTCGACCTTCAACTCTGTCTGATGAGAATTACTATATTGTGTATTGGTCCTTTCATAGTGATCAACAATGGCATAAATGATTCTTCCCTTCTAGGCCTTGACAAAGATATTTGATGGAATCCTTCTAGTCTTCATTAGCCCTTGCCCTTTGTGGATTTTATTCCCACACATGGATATTTTTATTGATTTCATTGTAAATTGTGTTGGTTTTGCACTACTTCATTTTGTTGTTAGTGCTTTTATTCCTCTATGTGCTTTCTGAGGATGCTCTCTTCCTAAAACTTTCTACAATTCGTTGATGTATTTTTGCATCTTCACCTACTTTTGGTCATCTGCGGACATTAATATATTTATGTTATCTTATTTTATCTTGCATACTTTGCCCTTGCTTTTCTTTTCAAAAATTGCCACTCCATGCATTTTCCCTCTCTTTCCTCTTTATGACATATTGGATAAAATTGTTGCTTGAACAAGTTCTTAAATTGATCCCAAGAACTAATAGGAGTTTGTTTTCTCAAAGCCATAGTATATAAGAGACTCTCAAACCAAGTTAAAAGTACCCTTTACCATTCTCAATCTAGCAAAGGAGATATTTTGTTCCATATTTTGTTCCAAACTAGAATGCATGTTAAAGTATGCCTCCATTTTTGCCAATCAATGGTCAATCTTCTTGGCATCTACATCTCCTTTGAATGGTGGAATTTCAATATTTGTGCAGCCTTAAACTTTGGTGTCCTTGGTAGACTTGATACACTATGGTCTTAATCCTTTTCTTCTATGGACTGGACTTTCCTCTTGCTTTCGATGGTTTCCAATGAGCACGACTTCTCCATGAGATCCTCTATGGCACCCTTCATAGTCTTTGTTGACTGAGACATGTTTGCAACATCAAATTTTATCTTGAGGAACCTTACCTCTTCATCAAAGGTTTCTGCATCTATTGCGCTACTTCTCAACTTGCTTCTCTAATTATATCACTTTGCGAAGGCAACAAATTTTCCTCACTTGATCTTGTTGTGGGCATGAACTTGCAAAATCACTCAAAACTTCCACAAAAGGGAAGAACTTGTTTTGATACCAATTTGATTTTTAAACTAAGATGAATATACCATACAAAGTCATCAAAATACAAATCTAAATGAAGGAAATTTAATGTTGTAATCTTTGGCAATCAAATATATTGAACTTGGAAGGAAAGATGAAAGCAACAACCATCACAAAGAATTCACCTTGGAGAACCCAATTTCTGAGAGAAATCTCCAGCAAGAGTGTTTCTTTGAGTTTTTAGGATGGGGTGACATAGGGAGCAAGAGTATATTTCTTTGAGCTTTTGGGGTGGGAAGACACGGATGAGGTATTACGGACAGAAATTTTTTTTCCCCTAAATTTTGATGATGGTGGATAGATGGCTATATAAATAAAATTTAAAATAACCAAATTTACACAAAATGTACAAAATTAAATAATAAATATAGAATTGAGAAACACGCTACACAACTAATAATTGATAAGTTATAACAATGTCAATTGTAAAATCATAAATGTTATTATTTGACTATCATACAATGATAAATAAAAAATTGTTTGTATGAAAATCATAGTAGTTGCTTGCATGGCAATTTCAAAGTTCAATGTACAAATGTGAAAAGCCAAACTAGAGTCTACATGTGAGTCCATCCAATCCTGTTTGCACCTCATGCTTCTCAACTTCTTGTGGCTTCTCAAGCTCTACATATGACCATGTTGTTGGGCTTTGCATGTGCTCAATTGGCTTGCGATCAATGAGATGTGAGGCACTATCTATAACAAGCAGCTTTTTTTCTCTTGCATAGGTATGTATTTTCCTTTGAGAGAGTGAATAAAGGTATATGTGGACCAATTCCTGTTAGTAGCAGAGAAACTAGAAACCTGTTGGTGAAGATGCATGGCAAGCGTGTGCAACAATCCTGTAGGTCTACAAATTTGCCACCAACCAATGATGAAAATTTTTGATCTCAATTCATATTATTCATAAACAATGCCATTTTTCTGATTACCAAGGAATCAAACACATTGATTACAGAATTGACAATAGCAAATAACAATCTGAGTTTTATTTTGATCTCACCAATGCTTTTGAATTTCCTTACACCATACAATTAGGGATAGGGCTGTGCACCTAGGATTGATAAGATGGACAGCTGATCACAACCTTCTTCAGATCTGGGCAATTATAGAACTGTGCCCAAGTTAGACAAAGATTAAAGCAGCTTGCTTTCTTCATCAGATCTGGGTGATTAGGTCTGTGATTTGGATCTGCCTTTGTGTCAACAACCCCAAGATTTCACCTCCTTGACTGTTGCCCACCTGCAGGGATGTAATACTGCCCAAATCTGCTCTTCTATGTACTAGTGCCTCTTCTGATTCAGATCTCTTGCCTTAGGTGTTTAAATATAAGGCGGATCTGACCTGGTACTGTGATTGGATTTGCCTGACCTCCTGGATGTTGATGGGAATGAAGTTCAGAATAACACTCCTTGAAATTGTCAGATAAGGCCTGTGATCTGCCTCTAAACCTTTGAGTTTGCCCAGAATACCTGCAAACTATTTACAACTCTAGGTGACTGTGCGCTGTCCTGAAAGTAGGGCGAATTTGCCTTCAGATCAGTGAGTTTTCATTGAATGGAAATGGAACAAACCAGGGAACTGAGGATAGGGTTTTCGTCCCAAATAGCAGATCAGAAAAAAAACAGTAGACATGAATTTCCTTCCTTTCTTTTTGATCTCCAAATGGCACCTCGAGCAGCCATATATATCATCCTACAAGGGCTGGCTAAAAGGGCCAAAATAGGTGCCAACATTTAAAATTAAAAACTTGATTTTAATATATTTATTCTATGTCAGCTCTAAGGGCGCAAAATGGGCACCAACATTAAAAAAGATTAATTTTAATAATATTTATTTTATATTCTACTATTTATTTTGTATTTTAATAGTTATTAAATATTTACACTAAGAATATTTAAAAACACTTTTATTAAAGATGAGCTGGAGTTGGGCCTTCGGGGGAGTGGGACATGACGTTGAATTCTTGTAGCCATATAGTTAAGTAAACTTTATCTACTCAACTTTGATCAATGAAGCTTCACTAGAGCATACATTTTTTTTATGACCTTTACGAGGACATTCCTTACCTTGTGGTCATTAATGGGAAGAGCTCTACCAAGTCTATCCAAAGTATACACCACTTTGGATTCAATAAATCTATAGCTATACATCTTCTCTGGGTGTGTCAATATCCCTCCTCCAATGCTGTGGGAACCAATTCCTTATTTGCTGTATGAAATAATCTCAACCAATGTAGATACATTAATTGCACCCACAAGTTTTGCCAAACCCCCCCTTGCTCCATGAACGGACACAAATGTGAAATGGTGCTTCTCATGCAATGAATCATCTCTGAGCAAGAAGCTAGCTTGAGATGATAAAATACTTCCATCCTCCGATGCCTTTAGCCTCCAATTAAAGGCACACTTAGTTTTTAAGCTTGATAGGTTCTTCGCCTTTTGTATTCTCTATTATCTTCAACATCCGCTTCATAACCTTGTTTAAGTTTTCTCTTTTCATGTCTTGTGCGACATTTTGCATCAAATAAAATGTAGTCCAAGACACCATGTGCCATCAAATAGTTAAAGTTTAATGGTCCTGTTTCTTTGAGGATCACACACAATGTAAAATAAAAGCCATAGGTAGACATATCCAAAACAATTTGAAATTCTCTTATTTCTCCATTTACAAACTATTACAAAAAAATATCAAAATTCCTTCATCAACCAAAATGAACTAGTCAACTTAGAAGCATGAATCTTCAACTTGCATTTGAGAGCATATTTGAATGGCTTAACAAAATCTTTTTAACCAACTTACTTGAACTCTCAAGCTAAAGAACTTCTTTATGAGATTTAAACTTTTAACCAATGACTTAGAAAAGGAAGCACTTTTACTTTGAGCCCCAACCGATTGCACTACATTACCATGCGTAGTCTGCAACTCGCCATTGTAATGATCTCTTCAGATACATTTACCACTCTAATTTCCAACTGGTTTGAACAGTGGAAAGATTAGAAATTGTACTTTTTAATTTAAAAAAAATTCTGCAGATAGTATTGGCAGCCAATTCTTCATTCACCCTTTAATTACATCACTCACCATTCTCACTCACACGCCATTGGTATAAAAAACAAAGATAAGCTGGAAAAAAATGTTATTCTTCTTCACCAAGATCTCTCATTCTGTGCATGAATAGGAAGATGACAATTAATTTAAAATATAATTTGCAACAAACTGATCTTATTCACCAACGCATCATTGTTTTGAAGTTTTCCAGTGCTCTAAATCCATTTGCTGTATATTAAACGATGATGCTTCATAGAGGCCGAATCAACATTTCTTCATGCTATATTGTTCTTAACAATGGCAAGTTCATTAAGTGCTCACTTCCATGCCAGACTTCTGCTTTAAACTGCTCGTGAAATACTAATAATTTCTTCAAACCATTTTTGGTTTTTATTGTGCTCTTCCTCTTCTTTCCAGAACATTTTGAATTTGAAAATTTTGTTGAGACATGTAAAAGATATTGCAGTTTTACTGTGACTGTTAAATTGATGTAAAAAAAGGTCATTTTAAAAAACAAAAACAATATACCAGCATACCATATTTCTTTGCTAGTAGCTTCTTCATTGCTTCTTCACAGACCTAGCATCATGAACGCTCTAATACCATGTGGAAAAATAATAGAACAACCATACAAAAAATCAGATCAAACCATTGTTGTACTTGTAGATAATGAACAATACAGAGTAATATATTATTGAATTCTTCGGGATATTTTACATTTCAACACAATTAGATTTTTAAAGCCTTTGATTTTCCTGTGCTAACTACCTGAACTCCCTTACGGGAATAACTCCCAACTAACCTATTTAAATATTAACTATTAACTAACATTTATTTTATTATTATAGTATTATTATCTAAACTATACTAAACTAAAGATGTAATAACCCAACAATGTTCAATTTCTTCCACGTTTTTGGGATGATAGGATGAATATGTTCATTGTAGAATTCTAGGGTGGGGTCTCTAATGAATGGTGGCCTTCATTTGGTCAAGCATGCTATCAATGCACTCATAGATCTCCCTAGACTAGGACTATCAAAATCTCCAAATCTGATGACAATGAAAACAAGGAATACAAAAGATGTGACGTATCTTACATTTGACCAAAAAATATCACTAGCCATATTTTTCTTCACACTGTTCCCCAGCTTTGTCTTTGATTCCCTCTATCTATTCTATCCATGTGTCATAATCATAATTTGCAAGGGCTCTTGCAACTCAAGCATCCTTTGTAGTAGGAAAAAGTAAGAAGCAAATTATATCTCAATTGGTTTGAGGAATGCCTTGCTTGCAAAGGTCCATAATAATTCAATTGAGGTGTGGGAGTTGCCAATGAAAATCGATACCTCCCTTGCATCCACTACCACCCTTTTGACCCATTTTGTTTTTCCTATGTCTTTAAGTGCATTGTTCATAGTATGCACACAACAAGGGGTCCAATATATTTGTATGTGGATTGAATTAGTTTGCATGCTATCTTGCACACATATGTTGCATTTGTAGTCATTTTACATTACATTTTGAGGACCAAACTCTTGAATAGCTTCTCTCAAGATTTGAAATTTAAGCTCAACATGCTCACATTTTTCTAAGCAATTGATTGCCCTTAGGAAGTAAGGTTCATCAATGCATAAAACTATGATGTTGATGAGTGGGCGGTCCACCCATCCATGATTATGCTACAACCACATGTTATCCGTTTGGCCTTCTCCTCCATAAATAGGCTAACCTTGGAATAACTTATTTCCAAGAGTTTGGTTCTTAATTTGGTCTTGCTAGGAGGCACATAAGTACTACCAGCTTTACCTACCTTGGCCAAAGCCTCCTTGTAATAAGGAGATCAAGTAATATGGAGAGGAGTATCATTACCAAAAAAGGATTTGGCAATGAGCTCATCTATATCATCTTGGCTCACACATTGAACAATTCTTTAATTGGGTTTGGTGATGCTTAACATATGGTCCTCAATTTCCACCTTGATTCAACCCCTCACCCAAATGTTGGAACTGTAGGTGGTCTATCTCCTTGTGTAGAAGAAACTATTGGTGTTGCGATATCCCCTTGAAATAATTAATAGTCTAATCATCTTAACCCTCTTCTCAAGTTTGAGTTTGGCATGAGGGCCAATCCTTTTACCAAGGATATGTAACAAGTGTGCATGAACCCTCATAATGTTGCCCTTCCATCTTTTTGGCAAATGTTGCATTCCAATGTCAATTCCCCCTTGAATTAGTTTTGTTAGTGTCAAGTAACATTGCAAACTAATGCAAAGGGGTTTTCTTGGTAAACAGGCCTTCGGCATATGTTACCAACAATTTGGAAGGACAATTTGTTTGCAGTGCACTCCTAATGAAATGCCTTTGGTTTGGTTTTTGCTGGCCTCAGCTGATTTCTTTGTAGTTCACTCAAAATCATCACCCAAATCAAGGTTGTCATTGCCACTATATGAACTCATCTTGACCCCGAAAAGAGGTGCAACGAAAATAACAATATGAATAAAAACAACAAACTTTTTATGCATCTCAGCAGAGAAGAAGAAGATTTTGGATGGCAAAACAAAAATAAAAACTACCTGAAACAACTAAGTTTAGTCCCTCAGATCACACACAACTCTTGTACTTACACTCTTCCAGTTCTGGTTTTGCCTAATACAGTTTCTGTGCATTATAGACCATTTCTGGACACATGGCAAAACTGCTACTCTGTGCAATGATGAAACTGCTATTTTGGGACCAAACTGCGCAGGTGGTTATGTAAGTGCAGCTTGGCCAAAACGGTGGCTTTGCACTCTGACTTAGAAATCTCTAAATTTCTTCATTTTTCTCCTTTCCGATGCCTCCACCCTGCACAAATGCGTCCTCTGAACTTCCGTACACTTCACCATGAAATATTGCAATGCTTTAACAGATCAGCAGAACCAACGTTCTATTGACAAAAAAATTCAAGTGATACAAGAAGTGTGATGTGTGTATAGATGCAATTTTGAAGGCATTTGTTGTTAGGCTTTGGCATACTTGCAACTGATTTCTATTAAATAAACTTAATTCACTATGATGGTGCTAGAAGCTGATTGGAGTTTTCTGTAAGTGTGAAATTTGCCTCTATGAAGTGTTCTTGTTTTTGGTCGTTATCATTCTTGCTTGAAGATTGATCTTGAAGGTGGAATTGAAACATTGAAAATGATAAATCAATGCATAGCAGACCCCGCATTTAATTGACAAAAAAAAAGAGATTAAAGAAGTGTGATGTTTGTATGGACCACATTAAAGGCCTTGTATCCTTGGTATTTGATGCTAGGCTTTGGCATACTCACAACTGAATGCTACTAATAAGAGTTATTCAATATGATGATGCTGGAAGCCATTTGAAGTTTTCTATTACATAATAGCCAAAAAAAATTGAAGGTAAAGGACATGCTCGTTGCTTAGTGCAACAAGAGAAGTTAGTGCAACAAGAGATGCCCTTCCATAGCAGAAAGCACAATCAATTTTACAAAGTTACATTTTCCTTTGAGAGTCCAAAGAGCAATTCTCAATGCCAATTTATTTACTTTTTCTTTTTACTTTCCTGTATTTTCAAGAAAATATCTTTCAAATAAAGCTGTTTTTGAACATAGGTTGACGAAAACAAAAGCTAAAAAAAATACTATAAGAATGGGAGAGACAGCATTAGCTTTGCTGATCATCAATATATAAATGTAGTATTGCTGATTAAAGGGGATACGGAGTTCCTCGTAATTGATAGAATGAATATGTCATAACTTTAATTTAGCTGCTTTAGATTCAAGGGAGATAATTGGTTTCATGTGATAAATACAGGTACGCACTGTTATGGTTGAAAACATAGAAAAAATTCTAGAAAGAGGGGACAGAATTGAACTTCTTGTTGATAAAACTGCAACTATTCAGGACAACTCATTTCATTTCAAGAAGCAGTCTAGACGACTTCGGCAAGCACTTTGGATGAAGAATGCAAAGCTTTTGTAAGTACCATTATTTTGAGCTTTATACTTGGCTGTAATCCTGCATGATCTTGCCTGGAGGCTAAATTCACATCTATTTCATATATTGATTGTTTTGTTTTTTCTTGTTTTCCAGGGCTTCATTGACTTGCTTGATTGTTGTGATCCTCTATATCATAATTGCAATGTTTTGTGGCGGTATAACTCTTTCATCCTGTCGATCATGAGTTTCATAAATCTGATCATCAAACTAGACTTGTATCTTCCTATGGACTGCCCATGCAATAACATAAGTGTGGGTGCTACCAATCAAAAGTTTTAATTGTCGTGGCCTGCCAAAAGGTTGTTTGCTTAGAGATTAGTTAGAGTGGTGGTTATGCTAAGAAGAAAAGGATGCACCGAAACGTTGAACTTTGCAAGCCCTGAAGTTTGTGCAGAAGGCTTATTCTTTTTCGTTGTTCTTTTGTAGAATTATTTATATGTATCATTTATTATCTCTGCTGTTGCAGACTGTGTAGGGCACACATTAATAGTTAGATGTACTTGTTTGGTTCATGGATTACCCATGAACCTAATTTGTAGTAACCTTGAATGGACATCCATTTCCTTCCTCTCTATGATTTAGGTAGGTGGTGAATTTTGAGGGAAATGGATTGCATGGAATTTTCTGTTGCAATTTCCCATTGCATTTTTCAATTTTTGTAACTAGAGGTCCCAAATTCATTTGTTGGAATCCTTTGGATTATTGCCAAAAGCATGGCAGAAAACGTTTTGGACATTGTATGCTATTGGAATTGGCTTATGTAAAATGCAGCAATTTGTCATAGTTTTAGAACCTATTGATTGCTATTAATTTTTTTATATGAAGTGTTTCACAATTGAAAAACAGGCAAGGTTTAAACTAATATATGAAGTTACGGCACACTTAACGCTGTTCCATCTCTTGAAATATCATGGTGAACAAGTAAGAGGATGGCTATTGTGAACTTGATTATGCAGGCCAGTTATTGTAAAACGATTCATGAGAACTGAAAATATTCCCTTTTGCAATGCTTGCAATGGGATTTATGTGGTGGCATGATGAAATATCTTCATAATCTGGTTATTGAAAGTTTACTGTTTATTACATCTCATGTTCTTGCCTAAACTTGATAAGTAAAATGAACTCATTGTGAATGTTGGATGAACATCTTATTAATATGGACAAATGCGTTTTAAATTAGATGTTATTTTAAATGCTTGAATTTGAAACTGAAATTAAAATTAAAATTGTATTTGAATTTGAAATTGAAATGAAATGGAAATAATTGTCATGTTGTGATTATGAGTTTAATTTAGCGTATATGTTTTTTAAGGACTAACCTACTGATGTGTGACTGAGTATAGGAATATGAGCGGTTAATTGTTGAAGGCGAGAACATGGTCGAGGTAGGGGTATCCTAGCCGCTTGATAGAAGAATGGCAGGATGGAATCTTGAGGCATTCACACACGCATGTAGTAGCATTCATAATTGCATTGAGTATGTTATGATTTCATTGTGATATCTTGGTTACATCGTCGTTTTTGTGTTCTCTAAATATGTCATTGTGCGTTACGACCTAATTGATGGCTATGTTACAATTATTATGTTAGCAAAAATAGACTTAATTGGTAAAGTAAAAATATGTCTTAAGAGTATGTTGTTTTCGAAAACTAATGATTGATTTGAAGAATAAAAGATTTTATTTATTATATAAATTGCACGATTTATATTTATATATATTAATAATAATAGGATATTATTAATAATATATATAAATAAATACATATATAAATCTTTGTTAATAAATGTATAATATATATTAAGTTAATTGCATGATAAATATAACTTATTTAAGTTGTTATTAATATAGAAATAGTTGTAAATTAAATTATATATAATATATATTATGATGATGATGAAGATATAATATTATTATTAATATATATATAAAAAGAAATAAGTGTATAAAAATATTATTAATAAAAATTTATAAATAGCTTGTTTTTAAAAATAAATAGTTTAAATAAATTGTATGATTATTAAATTACTAATGTAAGCAAAAACTAAAAAAAAAAATAATAAATAAGTAAAAGAATATAAAATTAAATAAAACAAGTTTTAAAATTTAAATGAGATAAGGATTTAGTTCTTGGAGTTAGTTTTGTTTAAAAATTATAAAAAAGAAAAGAAATGGAAACTAAAATAATGGAAGTTTTATAAAATTAAATAAAAATAAGTTTGCATGAATTATCACTAAAAAGAAAATAAAATTAATAAAATTAATAAAAAAGGAATGCCTTCAAATCCAAAACTAACTAAAGAATTATAGTTAAACTTGGGCATGCAAAATAAAAAGATAAAAGAATACAATAAAATTAAAAACAAAAAAGTATGCACCATTTATAAAATTAAAAATAAAAGCAACTAAAGTAAAAAGTCTGCATGGAGGAAATATGGAGCGCTAAAATGAGGAGGCAGAGTCTCTTTTAAGCATGACTTTTTAATATAAATAAAGAAAAAGAAAATCATTATTATCTTAGGCATTGACAGCAACAACAGTTGGAAGAAAAATCAGGTTTTAGAAAAACACAGCTGCTAGAAGGTTATTGCTGATAAGGGATTTGAGTTTCAACCAGCATAGGTTTTGGAGAATTTTGGCTCATTTTTTTGGGTGCAAAGTTCAGGTGTTCATTTGAAAAACTAGTTTGTAAATTAACTCCTTTTATTTTGTAATCTTGTAAATTAACTCCTTTTATTTTGTAATCTAAAATAATAAGTGCTTGAGACCCAACACATTTAGTTAGTACCTATTTAAAGTTTTAGATTTACTTTCAGTTTACAATGTATAGATTAAAGCAGTGGTTGAAAAGGTATACATTAGTTCGCTTTTTGAAAAGATTAAAAGGTAGCAATTGTATCTAGGTGTAAGTTCACCCCTTTTAAAAAGAAATATATATATTATAGATCTGCTATAGCTTTTGTGAATAGTTTGAAGTAGCAGCAGTAAGAGATATTTGCCTTGGTTCAAACTCTTTAATAAAAACACCTAAATTTTTTTTTTGCTAGTATCCTACAAGCTCTACCACTCTTGCTTAAAGTTGAATTGATGTTTACAACCCTATTTTATATTAGACCTATGTATAGTCTCAATTAGGTTGTTTCTTTGCCAAGTTTTAGATCAAGACCGAAATAAATCGAGAATATCCATACATCTAAACTCTGCAATCTGAGAACATTAGTTTTGTTCCTTATTCTTTGCAAGAATAAAATCTGTGAGTGCTGGAAGGTGTTTGTATTTATGAGAAAGAATTTATAGTAAAATTGTAGTATATCTTCTGTTTTGTTATATTCTGAATTTTTGATAGCAATCAAATTGAGTTTTTCATTAATTAATGCATACAACGGAAATAGTTTCACATTTTCAACTATATTTAAAAATGCATGATAAAATGGTTGCATGTAAGAAATGGATTGCATATCAATGATTATTTTACTAATTAGGCATGAAAAGATAAAATAATGAAAAGTATAAAATTGAACATTTGTTTGAAAGAAAGAGGAAATATTTATTTTCATGAGCATTTTGCATGTTACTATTTTTTATTATGTGTTGGGTTTACCTTCCGGGATAGGGTGTCGAATATGGGTTAACAGAGAAGGTCGATCCTCTTTTCAGGATCTACTTGATACATTTAGTGCTTTGGCCAAAGCCATGTGTACATTGAAATAGATGAAATTTACCTAGCAAAAATATTATATATTTCGCTGCCATATCCTGTTTGTGGGACATTGAATGTTCATGTTAGAAATGTATGTATATACATTAGGCTTGCACTGAGATTCCCTCCTACTTTTTATTTCTAGGTTGTTAGGTACACTATGTAGTGTTGGGTATTCTTCGTGTTAGGAAGAATTCCGAGGAAACGTAAGCTTCATGGTTGGACGGAAAAGTGCCTGAGCCATGTTCTCATCTCTTGACTTGCGGATGACTGTGACTGTCGATGGCGGTTAGAGATTGTATTGTATGTCCTCACATTATTATTATATCATTGTCTATATTTGTACTTTCATATTGTATCATTATTTGACTTCATGGCATGAGAACCGGAGTTGTATTTTTGTTTCTAATATATTTATGTGCTTTTACCTAGATTATGCACTACACATATGAAGATGTGTTATGATATTTATTACTTAATGAAGTTGTATCAATTTTATTCCATGTTTATGAGATCATGAGTGAATTATTATTGTTTTGTGAGACTATGTTGGGTCACAATCCTTACACTGTTTGAACATTAACTTATAGAAAGTTTTGTGGAACTCCGAACGTAAATTCAATGACATTTTCTTGGAAAGTGGTTCATCTACTGAAGCAACCTTGAATTTTTCTAAATCTTTGTGTTTGTTCTTATTCCATTTCTATAAAACTTTGAGAATACTCTAATTGCAATAAGGTAACTAGGTTTGCCTCCTATTTTGTTGGATTTAGTGTTTTGCAAACTTATCTATCATTTTAGGGAGATAGTGTTGCCGAAGGCATATTTTTTTGGTTTTATCACATTAATGGATCATACTAAATATTATAAACTTTTATTTTTGAAGATTAAGAGATCCTAATATGCCATAAGAAAATTTGATTATATTTAAATCTTAGTTTTCTTTACTAATTATTTGCTACTACTTTATAATATGAGGATTAGTTATCTAGATTCTATACAATGTTTTATGAACATAAAAGACCCGTGTTCTCACTTTTGATTGACATTTATGAACCCAAATATTTAAGATTTGAAGGTCATTGAAATTCCTATTATTCAACTAAGATTAACTCTATGCCAAATTATATATATATATATATATATATATATATATATATATATATATATATATATTCACATGTGATAGAAACCTGGCCAATTTGAATTCGAAAGATGATTAGAACCATTTCGTTATGATGATGACAACAATGATGATGGCATTGTGGGGTTATAGATTATTTTGGAACCTAAAATTATATGCTTATTGATGTTTGAAATGAATGATAAGATTCTATATGTTTATTTGTAAGGGAAAGTTGATACTAAAGTTGTATTTCTTTTGTTGTGGAGAGACAATCTATAAAACCATAATGCTAACGCCTTCTATGCGAGTGTTGTCAATTGTTGCAACCTTAGAAGAACTTGAAACATAAATATACAAAGAGGGTTGGGGAGTACCATGGAGAACCTCATAAGTGGTATTGTACCACCACTTAGCTAGAGGTAGCCACTTGGCCTATTGTCTCTATCTCTTTGACACAAAATAATGCAATTAAGTCTCAAGGCATTTCTTGACAATATTAGTTGGACCATCAATTTAAGGATGATAAGCTAAACTCATGTTTAAGGTGGTGCCTTGCAACTTAAATAACTTACCATAATTTGCTTGTAAAAGTTTGATCATGATCACTAATAATATAGTGGGAATCCCATGGAGTTTGAAGGTAGAATCATAGAAGTGTTGAGCAACCATAATAATGGTGTAAGGGTGAGGTAATGCATCAAAATGGGTATATTTGGTCAAGTGCTTCATGACTACAAAAATGATTTGTTTACCACTTGGGAGTGAAAGCCCCACAATAAATCCATTAAATTATTAGTCCAAGCTTGATCAAGGATAAGAAGTGGCCGCAAAATGCTAAAGCTCTGAGATTTCCCCTTTATTCCTCCTTTAACACATTACATTTAAAACAAATGTCTTAAATCCTCCTTAAGGCCATCCTAGAAAAAATATTTCTTCCAATGCTCATATGTCTTCAAAAAGCCCGTGTTTCCTATAGTAGGGGAGGAGTACTGTAACTAGGGTAATTTTTTTAGGTTAGCTGCAAATAGGATAACAAACTAAACCCTAATCAACAATAGAGAACAAGGGAAACAAGAAGCATACAAACATGAAACAATGTCACTTGGTCTTCAAGCCTCCATTGATTGACCTCTATTGCTCTTCTCCATCTTGTTGTAAATAGTATAATTGCCCTCATATCTGAAGTGCAACTATAGCCTATGCCTAAGACAAGCAAAATATTGAAGTATTGCCCTCAAGTGCTCAAAAATTCTCAAGCATGTAGAATGTCTAAGTGTGCAAAGATGACTGAGTGACTAAGTGTCTAAGTGACTAAGTGTTTGAGTGACTGAAAATGACTTGAGAGAGACCTTTTAAAGAATGTCAAATTGAAAATGGATGGCCAAGATTAGAAGTTGACAAAACCCTAAGATCAAAGGCTAGAAATCAATGTGATGAGTAGCATTAGGGTTAGGGCAACAATAGGTCAAAATTAGGGTAAGATTTGAAATGAAGGGTTGAGATTTAATTGGAGACAATTAAATCAACGATAGAGAATAAATGAGATAAGGAAAAGATTTGGCACAGAAAAAGAGGTAGTTGGAAAATCAAATAATAATAGAAATTATTTGATTTATGAAGGAAAGTTGACTTTTGGAATTAAATAATGGTTTAATTCAAAAATGGGAATAAGACAAAAGACAATAAATAATTATTTTAATTATTTACTTGTGGGATGAAAAGTGAATTAAATAAATGATTTTATTTAATTGAAGGAGAAAAGGATAATAAACAAATTAAATAATTAATGGTAATTATTTAATTTATAGCCAGAAAAATGATAATTAAATAAATTAGAAATTTATTTAATTATAGAAAGAGTAGGGATTAATTAGTGAAATATTTAGATAAATAAATATAATTTATTTATTTAAATAACCGTAGAGGAATATAGGAAATGAGTTAATTAAATAGTTAGAAATTATTTAATTAATAGTGTGAAGTATGACATTAGGACATAATTAAATAATTTAATTATGTGAGGAAGAAGTGTGGTTTGACATATAAAAATGTAGCTCAGAGGCCTAGGTCATTTTTATGTGTTTACATTTTGCCCCTCTTTGACATAATGCAGTTTATCGCATTGTGTCAAAGAAAACAAGTCAACAATGTGCCCCAATGTGAAAGTTGGGAGAGGACGGATGATGAGGAGGTAGTGGTATGCCCCTCGAGAGGACAGGTGGGTTCAAAGTACATGAGTGTGCTCTCGAAATGGATGAGAATACTAGAGGATGAAGGAATAGAAGAAATGTTAGCGCGAAAGACATGGATGTTAGGATGAAAAAGGAATACTTCAGTATTTTTCCAAATAACATAATAGGCGTTGCATAATCATCATTGGGTGGTAAAATGTGACAAATGGACAACAAACACCATGATATGACATAGACCAAGGTGTGCAAGGTCATCCACTTGCGAAAAACAAACAATCACAGGCAAGGAATGTCCTAACTCATACTAAGGGCTAAGCTGCCCCAGAATTTTTGTCAAGACACACCAAAGACAACAATCAAGGAAAAACAGGTCATGAGACGTCATTGCACCTCTAAATCCTTCATGGGACATCCTCAAGGTAGCTAGTAACATGACCAAGAGACAAAACAATAAAAATATAAGACAAAATAGACTAGCAAAATCAACAACCGTTCAATGTGTTTTCCAATATTTGTTTGACAAAGGTTGATTTCTTGACGGTTTGACAGTTTGACGATTTGATAGTTTGACAGTTTTGACGGGTTGTCGATGCCTGTTGTCAGGAAGGACAGATCCTGAAAAGGTCAATGA
Source organism: Sequoia sempervirens (assembly GCA_007258455.2). Classification (NCBI taxonomy): domain Eukaryota; kingdom Viridiplantae; phylum Streptophyta; class Pinopsida; order Cupressales; family Cupressaceae; genus Sequoia; species Sequoia sempervirens. The sequence continues at coordinate 5,795 of VDFB02018662.1, read as the reverse complement.
CGATGCGGCGAAGCCTGTCATCAGGAAAGACACATCTTGACAAGGTAAATGACATTTTGATGGGGTCCAATTCCAAGAAGGATGCATCTTGAAGGGGACCATAAAGTGACTAGGTTGACATTGTTTTGGCAATTTGACTAATTTTTAACTTGATGACTAATTGGACTATGCTGTCTATTGGTCCATGATTTGAATGTTGATGTTTCAATGACTGTCTGGTGTTTGATGACGATGTCTGACTTATTGAATGATATGACGAACCCTAAAGGACTGACCTAGTTGGCCTTGGGGGCTCATCGACAATTGGCCTTGCCTATGTATCAATGCGTAGAGACCTCATAGTTTGACAAGACTTGATTTCAACTTTTGTTTTATTTGACTAAGGATTGTCACGTTTGACTAAAGGACTGACCTAATGCCTTGGGTGCACATTGATAGATGGCCTTGCCTACGTCTAGTCACAGAGGCAACGTAGTTCAACAATGACAAAGACTGACTCTGACTCTGTTTTTGGGATTTTGAAAGTTATTTAGATGTTTTTTTGGGTTTTGACATATTTTATTTTTTTTGGATTTTTGGATTTTTTATGATTTTTTTCTTTTGGGGAATATTTGATTTTTTTGTTTGTTTTTTCAAATATTTGATTTTTTTGTCTTTTGTCAAATATTTGATTTTTTGTCTGTTTTTTTGAATATGCTAACCTTCAATGACAAGTGTAGAATCCAATGAAACTAGGTGTTAGGAAATTTCCCCCAATCAGGTATAAGACTAATCATTAGGGATGGGATGGGATAGGGGTTTATTATGGACAGAAGATGGAGGAGAAAGGACGCAAGACGTCAACCGCTTGAAAGTCATGATAGAGATGACCAGACCTTATGATGGATGCCAAATGGGAGATGATAGAGAGTAAAGGCATTGTGACAGATGAGGGTGGAAGACCAGGTAGAGTGATAGTAAATGGTGGAGCATAGACTAACTACACATGGCACCTGTTTGCCAAGTTTTCACCATGGTACTTATCCAAAGCGCCACTGAAGTGGTTTTCGCTATTGGACGAATTATTTCTCTTTACTATTTTTATGATTTTTTTGTTGTCACCAAGATGCCTGTTTATCAGGTTTTCATCAAGGTAATGATTTTTTTGTATTTTCCATATTTTTTAATTTTTTTATTATATATATATATATTGTATTTTTATGGTGTGAGCATGGCTCTTTGAAGCTATGTATAGAATTTGCGTAGGTGCAAGCTGTCGATACGCTCTGACAAAGGTTCCCCTTCAAGTGTGGACAACTGATAAGCACCAGAACCAAAATATGTTATGACATATGGACCCAGCTAGTTGGGCTCAAATTTGTCGAGTTTCTCACATTCTACTTGATTTTTTGAATTCTCCATCAACACTAAGTGATGTTGAATGTGGAGTTTCTCACATAACTCACTTACATCCTGATTTTTGAAGGGACGTTCATTGTCAGTGATGATGGTTTGAGGGACACCATACCAGCATATGATGTAGTTAAGGATGAATTTGGAGATTTGTTTACATGTAATATATGTCATAGGGATGATACAACCCATTTCGTGAAGTATATGGTGGCAGTGATGATGAATTTGTGGCCATTTGATGAGGTGGGGTGAATTTTGCCTATGAGGTCAAGTCCCCATTGGGCGAAGGGCCATGGTGAAGTGATGGGTTGCAACTCCTGCGCAAGTGCATGAATGAGGTTGTTGTGTATCTCGAACTGTCGACATTTCCACATAAAGTGATAGGCATCATGCTCCATTGTAGGCTAGTAGTATCCCAGTCGCATGATCTTTTTAGCTAGGGTCAGACCACTATAATGGGCTCTGCATATACCTTTGTGTACTTCACGTAAGGTAGTTTATGCTTCATTAGTGTCAAGACATCTGAGTAAGGTGTTGTCAAAGCTACATCTAAATAAGGTATCATCGATGATGGCGTAGCGAGTGGCTTTGCAGAGGAAGGACTTGCGCTGATTGCTGGAGAGGTCAGGTGGTGGGGTCTGGGAATGTAAGTAGTCATAGATATCCTGGTACCAGGGGGAATTAGGGCCAACAAGCTCACATACCATCTTAGACTCAGGGACATCAAAGGCGAGAACCAACAACTGTTTGACTAAGAATTTGTACTACGACATATTGTTACAAATATCCAAAAGAGACCCAATAGTAGCCATGGGATCTGCTGTTGTATTTTGAACACATGGTACTTGGAAAAAGGAGATGTTAGCAAAGTACTGCTTCAAACTATCAACCATTCATTTGTATGGGATCAATTTCTCATCCTTAATATCATAGTCATCGTTGACCTGTTGAATGACCAATTGTGAATCACCGAAGACTTGTAGACTCTTGATTTTCCATTTTATTGCCATATGCAATCTTGTCAACAAGGATGTTGGTGTAAATAAAGTCTTGTACCTAGTTAATTCATTACTAGGGGACTTATTTACACATGTTAAGTTTACTTAGGTCATAGGAAGGAATCTTTCTAGAAGGTGTTAGTTATCATTAGTTGTTATCTTAGCTTTTGACTTGTAACACATGTGAACCTAGGTAAGTGTGATTAGTTGTCTCATGTCATATGATTAAGACACTTGTCATAATCCTATGACATCTTGTATCTCACCTTGGATATATAACCAAGGGGTTTCTTCTACATTGTCTACATCACAATCATATCATTGAATCGTATTGATAAGAATATAGTTTATTCTTGTCATATTCATATTCTCTCTTTTTATGCTTTCCATTTGGTCTCAAGATCTTGGCAGCCATAGTCAATTCTAACATGGTATTAGAGTGGGTTGGGTGCCATTGGAGAGTCTTTTTCAAGAGTGATGGTAAATCGAGCTTGCTGGGCAAATCTAAGCTCACCATTGCATCCTGAAAGGTTTGAGAAAGTCAAAATTTGCCTTTTGTTTTGTCCAAATCGGACATACGAGGCCAAATCTATGAGGGTTTGAAGTTGAAGAGTGGTTGCCAGATCCAAAAGGTAGCTACATTTTTGGAGCATTTTGGGTCAAATCCGACCTGCCATCAAGCGCCCAAAAGGGCCAAAAACCCTAAATTGATTGTTAATTTGTTGAATTCGGAGCAATTGTCCGGTGAGGCAAAAAAAATTTGCCCAAAAAGCCATACGGCCCCCCAGATTGTCATAATTATGGGCGGTACAATTTTTTTGAAAAAAAAAGTCTTATTTTATTTCGTTGAATTTTTTTATAAAATAAATCAATTTTCAATCCGATATTTTCTATTTAGAAAATTTTTGTTAAAAAAAATCAAAATTAAAAAAGAAGGGTGAAATCAATTTCTGCGGTAATTCACTCCGCAAATGTACCCTGCACAGATAGGGTACGATCTAATTTTTGTACGCCACATGGCCGAAAATCATTGTCTCGTAGCCCCACCATCTCTCCCACTACCGACGTCCATTTCAAACAATCGACGGTAACAACAAACTTTTAAAAAATTCGACCCTCTTTTAATACTGGTGGTGGCAAAATATAAAATTCAACAATCTTTTTAAATTTGGTGGCTGGGTTCTAAATAGTCGGCGGCTGTGTAATAACCCGACGATAGTTGAAGATTCCAATAGTAGAATATTCTAGTCATCGGACAAGATTCTCGACAAAAGAATATTCCGTTAGGAGGGAGCATATTCAATTTTGATGGGCCGCAGGCCATCAAATTTAAGCCGGTGAATTTCTTGCATCAGCAACACGTCATCGATTATGTCAGCATCCTTTTGAAATTCTTTGGCCCCCCTCATGGATGAGCTTTTCAATTTTGCAGTTCAACTTCAAAAGGCCATAACTTGCTCATTTTAACTCCTTTTTTTGAGCATTTTTTTATTTATTTGGGCTAATTTTTCGTGCTCTTCGCAGTGGTGAAATTAGTTTTTGGTTTTTTTGCCTAGTTTTTCTCGAATTTTCAGATTATCATAGGTGTTGCTGCTTCGTCCTCATTTTGGGAACTTCGGGAACTGATATCTGGCTCCTATGATAACATTTTTGGGTGATTTTTTTTTTGAAAGTGCATAATTTTTTGTGTACTTATCAGTGATATGATCAGATTGATCTCATTTTGTACCAAAAATTGTACTTAATTTTGTGGCCTATTTTGGCATCTATAAGCACTAAGATCAAGTCTAGCTTGTTGTTCTTGGCATCTAGCAATTGTAAACACACTAAATATAAAGTGCCACAAATCATATATTTTTTGGGGGGTTTCTTGATTGAGTGATTTGGGGGGATCTCTTGGTGCATTGCTTTGATCTGTTTGCTTGTGCTCTCTTGTTTTCATGGATCATTCTAAGGTTCCTTTGCTCACATCATATAATTATTCAAAATGGAATCAAGATGCATGGAGTCTTCTAATGACATAAGGTCATTCTCTATATGTTGAAGATAAGGTACCTGAACCTACAGATGTAGATAAAAAGTTAAAATGGATGATTAAACATACCAAAGCTCTTGGGTGTCTCCGTAGACTAGTTTCTCAAGATTTGTTGTTTCAAATCGAATCATGTAAAAATTCTCATGAAGCTTGGGAAAAATTGAAAAAATTGTATGGTACTACAGATGAAGTAAGAGGTTATCTAATTGATAATGAATTGATGAGCCTTGATCCTAAGAAATTTTACAACATCCAGGACTACATCACTAAGGTTAATGATCTAAGAGAGCAATGTAAAGCATGTGGAATTGATAAGGACATTCAATTGGTCTACAATGCAATGAAAAAACTTGATCCTGTTTATGTTTCTTTTGTTTCTAGCTTTCATACTCATAGATTGAATATGGGGTCTACATATACCACACCTTCATTTGCATCATTTTCTGAGATGTTGATACATGAGCAAAAAAAACTTATCTCAATGGGTCTCATTAAGACTTCTAAATCTCAGGAATTGATGGTTAGTTAGGTGAAATAATAAGAATCAGATAAGAAACAAAAGAAAGCAAAGAATAATCCACATTCAGATCAAGCAAAGAAAAAATTGTCTTCCAAAGGGGAATCATCTAAGAAGGAGATGCCTACTTGTGCATATTGCAAGAAGGATGGACATGAAGAATATTATTGTTATAAGAAGCATATTGATGAGTTGAAAAATCTTCTCAAAAAGAATCACATTGATTTTCCTTCTAGAATGTCTGAATCATCTCCTCCTACTTCTTCAAAACAGTCTAAGGGAAAAGGTCAAGCATCTACATCAGGAAATAAAGGAAAATCTCTTTGTGCTTTATCAAGTCCAGGATCAGGGAGATGGCTTCTAGATTCAGGAGCATCTCATCATATGGAATCTTCGTAGTCTATCTTCTCTTCATTTCAGCCTTGTACTATGTCTCCTATCTTGATGGGAAAAAAAACATACATGAGTGTAATTGGGAAGGGATCTATTAGTTTTGGGGAAAACAATTTTAAGGATGTTTTGTGTGTTCCTCATTTGACGAACAATCTTCTTTCCATATATTAGATTACACATGGTGGAGATGGGAGAACTGTGGAGTTCACACCCGATTTAGTCATCATTTGAGACTTGGAGAGTAGAGAGATCATTGCTACTAGGGTGGTTGATCATTCATCTCAATTGTATACCTTTGCAGATTTTGCTTCTGATGATGACATTGTTCCTTTGGCTGTTAATCACACTTCTAGCATGAATCATAATTTAGAGAAGACATTTGGCTTCTCGAACCCAGGAGTTCTCACATTATATCTAGTTCTTGAGTCATGCACTTCATATCGTCCATCTACTATTGCAG